>JAGFMF010011958.1:4754213-4787652 GCA_019455555.1 Galemys pyrenaicus
GCTTTTACCATGTTGAGGTATGGTCCTTCTATTCCAAGGATTTTGAGAGCCTTTATCATGAATGGGTGTTGGACTTTGTCAAATGCCTTTTCTGCATCAACTGATAAGATCATATGGTTTTTGTTCTTTTTGTTGATATGTTAGATTACACTGATTGATTTTCAGATATTGAACCATCCTAGAGCTTCTGGAAAAAATCCCACTTGATCATGGTGAATTATCCTTTTATGCATTGTTGTATTCTGTTGGCTAGAATTTTGCTGAGGATTTTTGTATCCATGTTCATTAGGGAGATTGGTCTATAGTTCTCTTTTTTTGTGTTATGTTTGTTTGGTTTTGGTATTAGCGTAATATTGGCTTCATAGAACGTATTAGGTAGTATTCTTTTTTTCTCGATTTCTTGAAAGAATTTGTATAAGATAGGTACTAGTTCACTAGTTTGGTAGAATTAATTTATGAATCCATCTGGTCCTGGGCTTTTGCTTTTGGGGAGTGTTTTGATTACTTCTTCAATTTCACAACTTGAGATTGGTCTGTTTAAGTGTTCTATTTCTTCTTTGTTTAGCTCTGGTGGTTATATCTTTCTAAAAACTGGTCCATCTCTTCTAGATTGTCAAGTTTGCTAGCATATAGTTATTCATAGTATTGTCTGACTATTCTTTTAATCTTTTGAGTGTGCTGTAATTTCTCCTCTTTCATTTGTGTTCCTGTTTATTTGTGTTTTCTCCTGTTTTTCCTTTGTTAGCCTGGCTAGAGGCTTATCTATTTTGTTTACTTTTTCAAAGAACCAGCTTTTGGTTTCATTAATCTTTTGGACTGTTTACTTGATTTCTAATTCATTCATTTCTGCTTTAATTTTTATGATTTCTTTTCTTCTACTGGTTTTTGGATCCTTTTGTTGCTCTTTTTCTAGATCATTAAGGCGTGAGATAAGATTGTTTCTTTGAGTTTTTTCTTGTTTGTTGATGTGGGCCTGGATTGCTATAAACTTCCCTCTTAGTACTACTTTTGCTGCATCCCATACATTTGGGAATAATGTGTTCTCATTGTCACTCAGTTCAAAATATTTTTTAATTTCCTCTATAATCCATTGTTCTTCCAGTAGGGTTAGTTTCAATCTCCATGTTGCAGGTGGGTTTCTTGTCTTCTTTTTGTGATTTATTTCTAATTTGATACCTTTGTGACTGGTGAATATAGTTGGAATGGTTTTGACCTTACTGAATCTGTTGATGTTGGTCTTGTGTCCCAATATATGATCAATTCTGGAGTATGTGCCATGTGGACTTGAGAAGTGAAATCTGATTTTTTGGGTGTAGGGTCCTATAGATGTCCATTAAGTTCATGAGTTCTAGGTCTTTATTGAGAGTTCTAGTCACTTTATTTTTTGTCTTGTTGATCTGTCCATTTGTGAGACTGTGGGGTGTTGAAGTCTCCTACTATATAGGTGCTTTCTTTAATGTTTTCTTTTAGAGCTGATAGTAATTGTCTGATATATTTTGGTGCTCATTCGTTTGGAGTATATATGTTGATGAGTGTTATATCTTTTTGAAACACTGTGCCCTTGACCATTATATAGTGCCCTTGTTTTTTTTTTACCTTTTTTATTTTGAAGTCTATCTTGTCTGATATAAGTATGGCTGTTCCTGCTTTCTTTTTTGGTTCACTGGCTTGTAGGACTATTTTCCAACCTTTTACTTTCAATCTATGCTTATCTTTTGTGTTTAAATGTGTTTCCTGAAGACAGCAGAAGGTTGGATTGTGTTTTTTAGTCCAGCCTGCTACTCTGTGCCTTTTTATTGCTGAGTTTAGTCCATTTACATTTGAAGGTAAAATAGTTATGCTGGCGTCTGTGTTCACCATTTTGTCTTTTTGTGTTGTTTTCCCTTGTTTTATACTGTTCCTCTTTTTCATTCTTCTAATGGTTTTGGCTTTAGAGCTTGTAGAATTTTTTGGAGAGGAGGTTTGGTCATACTGAATTTCTGGAGTTTCTGTCTTTCTGGGAAAGTTCATATTTTTTCTTCATATATGAAGGAAAGCTTTGCTGGATACAAAATTCACAGTTGGCATTTGTTGTCTTGAAGTTTTTTGAATATATCCTTCCACTCCTTCCTTTCTCGTAGTGTGTCATCCAAGAAGCCTGATATTAGCCTGATAGGTTTTCCTTTGTATGTTATCTGTTTCTTTGCCCTTGACAGCTTCATTATTTTTTCCTTGTCTTGTATTGTTGGTCATTTTACTATTATGTGTCTAGCCGTATTTCTTTTTCTATCATAGAAATTTGGGGTACATCTTGCTTCTTGTATTTCTGGCTTCATTTCATATTTTAAGCTTTGGAAATTCTCCTCTATTATCTCCTTGAATATATTATCATTTCCCTTATCATTTTTAATTTCTGGGACTCCTATAACTCTCATATTACTATTCTTGATTGCGTCTGAGAATTCTTGAAGCGTGACATCATTTTTTTCCTTTGGATTTCTCTTTTTCTGCTTTGATTCTTTTTGTTTTTGAGTCTTCTATAAAACTAATTCACTCTTCCATCTCATCCAATCTGCTTCCCATATTTTTTTTATCTTCCTGCAAGTCTTCTGTCTTTTTTAATTACTGGTTCTCCTTTTCCAGATCACTGATTCTTTTTAACATATCAGTCATTTTTTTCAATCATGCTGGTTCTGAAATCTTCTGTTAAGCTGGACATTCTTTCTAGGTCATTGTTGAGTTCTTGTATTTGGCTTTCTTTTTGTGTTGTATTTTTCCCCTGTGGGCTTGCTTGGTTAGTTGTAGTTTTTTGTCTTCCTGATGTCTGCTTTCTAGTTTGTTGTATTTGTTGGGACACTGTGTTGCTTGTATTGGCAGGCATCTCTTTGGATGTTCCAGGCCTGGAGATGCCTGTATCTGCACAGATACAGGTTTTGTAATGCGATAGTCTCGATCCCTTTCCACAAGTGGCATTTATGAATGCTCTTTCTGTGGTTCAAGGTGTGCTGGGTTTGTGGTTGAGGGGAGGAGGGAGGGGGACGAGGTAGCAAGGTTATGAAGCTTTTCTCTGTATTTGCTTCCCTTTGATGAGTCCCTCCTTTCTGTGTAGGCTGTCAGTACCGTCCAATTTATTTTCCATGTCCCAGTTCTTGCAGAGACCTGCTGTATAATCTCCCTGTCGTGTGCTTCTTCTCGGAGCTTTCTATCCTAGCATCTCTTTGCTGCCATCTTTTTTCCTCCCCACACAATAGTAACTTTAAATAGAACACAGAACACAGTCCATATACCATAATATGATGTCTTATCTTTTTAATAAAGTTTTTTAGGTTGTTTTATTATGATCTATTATGAATTGTCAAAAGTGGTATGTGATGTCTGAGCTCAAGACTCATCACTAAAAGTCACAACACACAAGAAATCTTTACAGAAAGAAAAGGATGAGAAATATTTTGGAAATAACGAATACGAATAAAGGTAAAATCAGGGCTTTCCTGGTGGCTCAAGGGGTTAAGTCTCAACACTATGAAGCTATCAGCAGCCACTGCAGTGAGTTCAATCCCTGACCAGGGAGCTGACCCACATGATGAAGCAGACCATTTCTGTCTTGCCTACTGCTTCCCTCAGCAGTAAATTTCAATCAATCCACACGTCACCCATTCTGTGTCCCACTCTGGTGAATCCTCTCTCACACACACCCACACCTCTGGCCTGCACCCCAGCTCTTGTATGCATAAATAAATAAGTCTTTAAAAAAATAAAATCAGAATAAAAGACACCCCTTCATCTTAGAACAACTGTCACCACCTCTTCTGTGAAGTTTTTCACTACCCAAGCTCTTAAATTGTACATTAGGAAATATTTAAAGAGAAAATGGACAGTCTAGGAACAGGGCACTGAAAAACACTCATTCTGTGAAATGATCAATTTCCCCCTCAGTTTTGCTAGTAAATTTCAGTTTTTCTTTCTATACTCTCCACTAATGAAACCATATGCTCACATAAAACACCTTATGAGGGACACCCTTATGGTACATACTACTGTACTGCCTCCTTGCTATGCAACTACTTTAATACTCAAGAGCACTGACAGTCTATCGAGGAGGTTCCCCAAAAGACTCATATTATCCTCTTATTGAACTCTTTTTACTGGTTAGCATTTACATCTCTCTAATAAACAGAGAAAGGAAATAATTGCTGAAAAATAACATTATAAATCTTTGTGTGAGATAGACTCAACCTCTTACCACACTCCCAAGGGAATCAAGATTAGAGCCTTCACTTACTAAAATTATTTATTCCATCCACACATCCTATCTTCAGTTATTCTTCCTAATATACAGTTCAAAATAATGGTATAAAGGGTCTAAAAAGATGCAGAAAAATATACACAACAAGCACCACAAATAGCAGTAGTGGAAGTCTTTATCAAGTCACCTCACAGTTGAAAAATGCTGATCAAGAACTCCAAAGTGTGTCTATGTCCTTTGTATTTGCTATTAACTGTAAGTTGTTAAAACTTTAAGTGCTCTTTGGAAGAGTCTAAGGGTCTCAGATAAACTATTTGCTGTTTAAAATTAAACATCTTCAACAGAGATGTGTGTTTTCCCTTTCCTTTTAAAAATCAGATGAGTGATCATGTACTACACACATATAAATTAAATCAGCCCTGAACTATTAATGCTGAAGTCTCTGCATTAACATGTCAATTTTTATACAACTATATTTTAATTTTTATTTAATTCTAGATTTTACACTTGATAAAGTGCTTCTGAAATACTACACAGATATGTATCATCTACCTAAACTATACTGGTTGGGTGTTACCTTCACTTAACCAGCAGCATTGCCAGCAACTATATAAAATTGCAGACCTGTTTTTCAGCATTGGTCCTGGCTGATTCCTCTTGTGCGAGCACCATTTCTCGCTCTGCAGTTATCTGTACACTTTCTCTTAGTGCTTCTTCCAGTTCTTCAATCCTGTCATCCTTCTTACGGAGACTGTCCTGGAAAACGATGGAAGACGGTGAAGTAGACTAGTTAATTAAACCAGGGAGAGCCTATTTATCAAGAAAGGGCTATCTCTTAGACATGTTCATCCCTTCAGAACTAAACCCAGGACAAAAAGATAGCTTCATAGAGGAAAGAATGAAACAAGAGAAGAAAGAAGAAAGTTGAAGAAGTATATTATGAAAAGCAAAGAGTCAAGTTAGTTAAGCAAGAAAAACTCTTGAGAAACTTGATCTCAAGAAAATAAAACTGTTGGTGTTAGGTAGCATAGGTAGCAAGGGCTTGATTATCTGAAATTGCAAAGCTGTTTTTGAATGACTTTCTAAATTGGGCTTAAAGCCAGCTTGGATGATGCATAAGTAAATGGACTAAATACTAAAGCATTCTCTTTCCCTATATAGTTAAGGAAATATAAAAGTTAAGTACACAATTTGATATTTCACATTATATTCTGCATATAGACAAGTTTTGACAAAGTCATTTTTTAAAATGAAAAAGAAGATATTTCCTGATGAATTTCAAAAAGCAATGTTTCTAGTAACATGTGAAAAAACTAAAAAAATGAAACAGAATACAATGACCTGTTTGGTTAAGGATGAGTAATTTCAGCAGCTGAGCAATGCTCATTAGCTCTGATATTCTGCACAAGTTTAAAACAAACTTTTGGGTAAGTGAATCTAGATTTCTATCAGAAAGACAAATAAAATCCTACAAGACTTTACGATCATGTAAGACGGAAGATCTTAAAATAAGAAGGATAAATGAAGCAGAGTTTAAATAGGATGAAAAACTGGATTCATCAAGTTGTTGTTAGCATTTCCTCTTAAATTGTAACAGACGATTAACAGTGAAGAACTGCCTTTTAGTAACATATAAAACAACAACAAACAAGATTTGTTATACCATTTTCCATTTAGAGAATACTTGCACCAATAAAAGATATCCAAAGAAATTTTTCTTTTACCTATTCAATTCTTATTTAATTACACTGCAGTTTACTTTTATATGTGCAAAGTTTAAGAAAGTCCTTTTCGACAACTCTTTAGAAAACTAGAATGTGAAATCTATCAAAGATAAGTGAGATTTTGTTCCTGAATTTGAACAAATATTTAAAATCCATACAACTAAAATGTTAATAAATCTTTGTCCAATTCAAAAAAGTAAATTTAGAGAACAAGTATTCACATTTCAGTGATATGTCATGCTCATTTTGTTTTTTAACAAAAGCAAAGGAATTATTAATATCAAGAAAAAAACTAAAATAGAAAGGAAATGTAATTAAAATATACTATGTGGATAATATAGAGAACCCTAAAAACCCACAGAAAAGCTAACTAAAATAATAAACCAGTTTAGCAAAGTAGCAGGATACAAAATCAACACACAAAAATCAATAGCCATCCTATATGCAAACAATCAATCTGAAGCAGAAGAAAAGAAAACCATTAGATTTACAATAGAAATAAGCAAACAAAAAAAATCAAGTATCTATCTGGAAATAAGCTTAACCAAGGAGGTGAGTGACCTATACAAAAAAAAGTATAAAATACTGTTAAAAGAACTAGAAAACACAAAGAAATGGAACGACATCCACTGCTCATAGATTGGAAGAATTAACATTATTAAAATGGCCACCCTACCAAATGCTTACAGATTCAACACAATCCTGATAAAAACCTCATTGACATTCTTCAAAGAAATAGACAAATGTTGCTGAAATATGCCACGAAAAGCCTCGAATACCAAAACTGTCCTGAATAAAAAGGAGAATGGAGTTATCATATGCCCAGACTTCAAACTATACTACAAAGTCATAATAATTAAAACAGTATGGTACTGGGCCAAAAACAGACACAAGGGCCAACAGACTTGCATAGAAAATCCAAAAACAAAGCCACACATATATGGACAACTAATCTTTGACAAAGGAGCAAAGAATATGCAATAGGACAAACAGTTTGTTCAAAAATAGGACCACTATACACCAAAGAATGAAAGTAGACTACTACCTCATGCCAAGCACAAAAATCAACTCAAAACAAGTAAAAGAGCTGATCATAAGATCTGAAACTACAAAATATATAGAAGAAAATATAGGTAAGATGCTACATGACATACATCTTAGTTACATCTTTAAGGATTTGGCCCCCAAAGCAAAGAAAGGGAAGGATAAACAGCTCAATTACATCAAACTAAAAAGTTTCTGTACAGCAAAAGAGACATTAGCCAAAACAAAGAGACACCCTACTGACTGGGAGAAAATTTTTGCACTCCATACAACTGATAAGAGACTGATCACAAAGACATATAAAGAACTCACACAACTCAACAAAAACAAAATAAACAATCCAGTCGAAAAATGGGCAGAAGGGGATCTCCCTGGTGGAGCAAGGGATTAAGTCTCAGCATTATGAAGTATCCACAGCCATCACAGCACAAGTTTGATCCCAGGCCAAGGAGGTGACCCACATGGCGTAGCAGACCTCTTCTGTCTCACCTGCTGCTCCCTTCAGCAGTGTGTTTCAATCAATCTGCCTGTTCTGCTCCCCACTTTGTCACTAGTAAATCATCTCATCTCCCCACACATACCTCTGACCTGAACCCCAGTTCTTGTATGCATAAATAAATCTTTTAAACAATGGGCAGAAGGCACTTCTCAAAAGAAGAAATGCAAATGGCCAACATGTATATGAAAAAAAAGTTCAAAATCCCTTATAATAAGGGAAATGCAAATCAAAACCACAACCAACTCACACCAGTAAGAATGGCACATATTTAAAAAACAGGAAACAACAAATGTTGGTGAGGATGTGGAGGAAAAAAAACTCTCCTTCACTGCTGGTGGGAATGCAAACTGGTCCAACCACTATGAAAAACAGTGTGGAGGTTCCTCACACCACTAAAAATGGAGCTACCATATGACCCAACAATCCTACTCCTACAAATCTATCCAAAGGACACAAAAACATTAATTCAAAAGGATACCTGAACCCCTATGTTTATTGCAGCACTATTTACAATAGGTAAGATGAGAAAACAATCCAAATGTTCAAAAGTAAATGATTGGATCAAGAAGATGTGGTACATATACACAATGGAATTCTATTCAGCAATCAAAAATGATAAACTCATGCCATTTGCAGCACCATGTATGGAGTTGGAAGGGATTATGCTCAGTGAAATAAGTCAATAGGAAAAAGAAAAATACTGGATGGTTTCACTTATAGGAGGAACACAGGGAAACCAAATGAGAGATAATGAAGAAAAAATAATAATAATGTATTTTTAAACAAACACAAAATTAACAGACATTTTGTAGGGAAGGGAAAAGGAAAAAAAGGGGGTTGTCGGGGAGAAACCTAAGGGACTAAAGTGATGGTGCACAGGTGATTTGGTGGTGGGAATTATGAGTGGAAAAAGCAAACACTGCACAAAAATGAACAATGATGGAAAATATATATAAATAAACTACATTTAAAAATATACTATGTGCCTTGGGCATTGTAATGTAAACCTTAATACTGGCAAAGATGAAAAGTGCAAAAAAGTTTATTCCTCATCATTTATGATAAGAAGTCAACAGATAGCTGATATCTAAATAAGAAAAATCACAAAACAATATAAGAATGTCCCTTAGAAAGGTGAGCATACATTTATAGAAACATGGATGGAGCTAGAGGGAGTTATACTCAGTGAAACAAGTCAGAAGGCAAGAGAGAAATATCAAATGGCTTCACTTTTGGGAAGAATGTGAAAGAGCAACAGCTACAAAAAAGGAAAAAAGAAGAGTAAGCAAGGAAATAGGCATTTACAACCAAAAAAAACCAACCAAACAACAACAACAACAAAAACTCAACAAGACCAAAAGGTCAAAGATAAACCAAAGGATCTATTGGGGGGGGGGGGGGGGTAGGGNGGGGGGGGGGGGGGGGGGGGGGGGGGGGGGGGGGGGGGGGGGGGCAAAGATGGGGATGAAGGCAGAAGGAGCACAAGAGACTGAGGTGATGGTGCACAGGTAAAATGGTGGTGGGAACACCCTGGGGAATACATATGATGTTGAATATAGTTAAATAAATCTAATTTAAAAATTAAAAAAAGAAAGGTCAGCATAAACAGAAGAAATACCAAAAGAGGCAAGACTGACTGTCTCATGGGACCAAGAATCAAGGTTAGACTATGACACAGAGAATTATTATTTATTATAAGCCAGGTAGTATCATTTCACTTTGTAAATTATGTAAATACATTTGTTCTGGAAAAATACATAAATTTTAAAATACTAAAAGAAGAACACATCCCACAAGTAAATTAAGAATATTAAGATCTTCTGTAAATATTTATGTAGTGACTGTTTCAGATGCTGCTATGCTAATAAAGATTAACTACCGAGGAAAGAGAAAGCAGATTAGATGAACATATCAAGATGACAAAAAAAAAATTTGTTTGAAGAGGAAAAAATGTGTTATTTTTAAGTAATCATGCTCTTCTGGTTTTTATTCAATGGTCTGGAGAATTTCTTCATGCCAATAATTTGTATAAATGGGCCAAAATTATGATGAGAAATTTCTTACTAATCTTCAGGAATATTTCAAGTAAGGTTTTTAAAAAAGGACAATATAGTACAGTAAGTTCTGCTATTTATCCAAAGTTTCTGATGATTCCTAAAGGGTAAATATTCTAACAGTCCCAAACACAACACTAAACCCAGAGCTTTCAAAATTATCTTCCATCCTGTACTCTTTTCTGTTCAAAGTTTCCTATTTTTTAAGACCTACAAAAATAACAGTGGGCAGATTTTGGTGATAGAGCTGAGCATAATTCTACTGACAAAACTGTTCATCTACACAACACCTAACAGTATAGTCTAATTTGAAGGAAGAGAAAAATCTCTAATCTGTTCAGTGCCTGGACTTCCTGAATAGAAGACAGTTATCATTTAAAGAAATGAGTTATCACCAAGCTTCTTGGAATATGTGTATAGCTAACAAAATTCAAGTTGGTAAAATACTGCATTTCTAAAATCATAAAACATAACAGAACTGGTATACTTCTGCTCTTAGGCTCAGGCTTGAGGAAGGAAGAGATGTGATGAAACTGCGGGAAATGTTTCTTAATCTTCATATGAGTGATTCTCAAGAGTCTCAAATGAGTAACTCCAAGAAGCACAGGTGAAGACCCTGAATATGTCTTTCTCTTTCAAAAAGCCCACCTTCACCAGTCTTCAAGATAAATCATGAAGCACATTCAGGTTCTGGACAAATCTATACAGAACCTCTAATATCCCCCATAACCCTTTTATTTCTAGGATATTCCACAGGTTTAAAGAACCTGAGGCACTCATTAAATGTGACTTACTGGAACCAAATATAGACAGATTAAAGTTAATGTAAAACTGCTACACTTAAGAAATCACTCCTGTTGCTTGTTTTATTGATTTGCTGCTAGTTTAGAATAAAGTCTTAACTTCATCAGTTAAATGTATTATTTGTACTAACATGATAGCCATTAGTTATGTGTGTGGCTACTGATCACTTAAAATGTGGCTAGTTCAAATTGAGATATGCTATAAATACAAACTAAAGGTTAAAAAAAGTAAAATATTTCATAAATAACCTTCATACGGATTATATGTTAAAATGATAACACTTTGGATATACTGGATTAGATAAAAAACATTATTAAATTTAATGGCATGTTTCCTTTGAATATTTTAATAAATCTATTACAATTAATAAATCTATTAATAATAAATCTATTAATAATAAATCTATTTTAATAAATCTATTAAAAATTAAGAATATATTCACATCGTATCTTGTGGACAACACTGCACCAGCTAAACAGTTTTAATGTAGTATATGTATTAAAAGGTTGTACATATCATGTTTCGAATAAATTCAAAATACCCTAGCCTTATTAACATACATATATGAGCTACACTAGTGAAAGTCCTTACAAGAGACACTGCCCAAATCACTAAGAATCCTCAATACTGAAAATAAATGCAGTGATAACAGTAACAAAACAAATTCAAATAGTACATATTCCTGCCAACAGAGAAATCAGACTGTGTATTTAAAGAGGAAAAAATTGAAGTATGTGGGACATCACTTTAATACCTAGGATATAAAGTATCTGTACTAGTTGTTTACTGTATAGAACAAGTTACCTCAAAATACAGCAGCTAAAACAGCAATGCACATTTTTCTCTTTCATAGTTTCTGTAGGTCAGAATTCAAAAGCAGCTTAGCCAAAGAATTCTGGTGTTATAGGCAAGATGTTAACCAGGATTCATTTCTCTGCTTCCACTATGTGGTAGGTAAGTTGGTGATAGCTATCGACAAGGGGCCTCTGTTCTTCTCCAAAGGGCTGCTTGAATGTCATTATAATATGGTGCCTGGCTTTCCTTGGAGCAAGGACCCATGAAGACGGCAGAAATACCACTGTCTTTTACGATCTAGCTTCAGAAGTCACATACCATCACCAACATTTAATATTGTTCACACAAACTAATTCTGACACAATATAGGCAAAAACTATATAAAAATGTGAGGATAATTGACCTTTACAAAGATACAGCTTTTGTTATGAAATTATATACTAAAATGGAAGCCAATTACATTGGCTTAAATTACATTAAAATGGAACTTAAACTTATGTTAAATATAAAAGGCAGATATTAAGGATACCTCATAAATCTAGAATATAGGTTGACATATAATTGGATATGAGATCATCAAAATACGCATTCTCTCAGAAATTATTCAGAATAAAATGTGCAACTGGATTGGATTCTAATAAGAGATATTCTTGTAGTTACAGTAAAAGTGTAATCCAACTTACTAGGTAAGCATATGCCAAAATTCAACTAAAAAAATTATTGGGCAAAATGTTAGGAGTTATGTTTAGAAAGCAATTAGAGGCCCATTCATAAATTCAGTATTCATATTTTAGTAAAGTTTATTTCTTTTGGGAACCAACACATTTTTTTAATACAAGAATGAAATATCTAGAGTCATATTGGCCCCCACTGAGCAAAAGCCCTCTCTAAACTCAACTCCTGGTACTCCATGAATTTTCATTATAATTAATTCTACTCAAAGTAGAAAAGGAAAAATGTCACAAAATTTGGCTAAAATAGCAGTCCAATTTTATTTTTTTTTTTCAAAGATTTATTTATTTATGCACACAAGCACTGGGGTACAGGCCAGAGGTGTGTGTGGGGGGTGGTGAGAGGACTCACCACAGAGAGCGGGAAGCAGAACAGGCAGATCAACGGAAGTACACTGCTGAGGGGAGCAGCAGGCGCGAGGCAGCAGATGTCTGCTGTGTCATGTGGGTCCCCTCCCTGGCTGGCAGCAGGGATCAAACTCGTGCTGCAGTGGCTGCGGTTTGCTTCATAGTGCGGTGCTTAACCCACTGCGCCACCAGGGAGGCCCATAAAATAGCAGTCCAATTTTAAATTAAAGAGTTGAACTATTTGTAGAGTTTGCAGTTAATCAAATTTCTAGCACTCACTATTTGGAAATCATAAATTAGTTATCAGAAGAAAAAGACTAAGTAGAAAAAGACTTCAATTTCATTCACTTGTTTACTTTGGATATTTCACTCTTTTTAATTCAGGCATCCCAAATTTGTACATGTACTGTATGCCACAGACAACTCAAAATAGCTATCTGGATGCCATATGATCTTGGATAGTTCATATCACCTAAAATGAAAGCAGTAACTAAAATTTTTCTTCAACAGCTATAAAGTATGCACTCGTCAAAACAAACACAGACCAGTTTTCCTACCACTGGATTAGGCACTGAAACCAACCAATTTATTTAACTGAGGTCAAATGAGACTGCTTCTTTCACTGATTACAAGGTTTAAAGAAAGGTTTTTGTCATTCGTTATGGGGGAATGGTAGAGGACAAATAGAGAAAACGGAAAGGTACTAAACGATTTATTATGTCCTTTAAAAAAAGAGAACTTCTGTATTCAAATGAGATTAGGAGAAAACTGTGACAGCTGTAACTTAAACTTACTCAAGATAATTAACAAGAAAATTAACCAGGTCCTTTAGCATGTTTCATGACATCACTTCCCTAACACACACCTCTGAACTTAGCTTCTTTGCATTAGGTCTGTCAATATCAGTCTATATAGCACTGCAGCTGTAAGACTCTGGTCCCCATTACCGTTCTTTTAAGTCAAACACTCATTAAGGAAAAAGGAAAAACAGAAGCTAAAAAATTAATTTTGAAGTTAAAAACAACCACTTGATAATGACTGATTTATTAAGCTTTCCCCTTTTCCAGTAGCAAGTCACTGTGGATTTCATACAGATAATCCAAGGTAACACAGCTTCCCATGTTCACTTTTCCCTTTCCCAATTCTGACTTTGCTATGGTTATAGAGTTCATTTATTTAGGTTAATAATAAGAGCTGCTTCCTTAGAATAAAATACCACTTACCAGAGAGACTTTAACATATTCTGAAAGATAATGTTAACTGCTACCCATTATCCTTAATGTAAAGAGAGAGTTATGATTTATTGCCCTCAACCCCACTAGTTATTCTTCCTACCTCTTCCCCACCCCCAAGCATACATACACATGCAGAAGATTTCATTAGAATCATTCAACATGTCAAAATTAAATTACCAACTGTTCAGATGTTTAGTGGGGAAAAAAATTTAAGCCAGATGTATTGATGAGCCGATTTATTAGAAAAGAAGCTATGCTAACACAGAGATAGAATTTGGTTATATAGCAACTATTTAAGGAAAAGTTCTAGGTTAAAATTTTAAAATTTCTTCTCCCTTCTCTTTAAAGTTCCTCAAATATCTCCCCCAGTTATAACCTCAATGGCTAAAACTCAAAGTCAAAGCAGAAGCAAATACATTTATTAAAGAAATGGAAACATATACAGTGATGCTCCATATAAGTAATGTTTACAGAGCATCTAGTACACATGTCCCATATAAATCAAGCAGGTTCTCATCCTGAAAATCCTTTGGTAGCTATGGATCAGAAACTCAGGCAAGGACATGGGATTCATCTAATCTTAAAACATGTCTTCACTGAACTGTAATGATTATAAGCAGCCAAACTGTAAGTGTTCAGTCTTTACCCCAAACCCCAAAAAATTATTTTACTTAAAGTAACAAACCACTAATGTAGTTTATAAGAGGTTGACTCTTGCCCTCAAGGTCTTGCCAAAGGGATTCTAGCATCTGCCCTCTTAAAAGTAAAAGGAATCTATTGGAGACTTCACTTTCCAAAGGTAAAATGTAGAGAAGTTCCTATAATAACACAAAGGAAATGATTAAACCAGTCACTTTACTAGGTGTGAATACAGTATTTGTAAGAATTTGAGTGCCAAACATAACTTTAACCACTAATCATATTATTTGGAGCATTCTTGTAATAAATTGAAGGGATGTGGCTAGAAGATCACATAGGATATTGGGAATGGCTTAGTACATATTATTAATGGAAATTTCACATTAGAAAAAGTTAAACATTTTTTCCACAAATTTCATTGACTATCAAATGGAATGGAGTTTTGGACAGTGCTCTATAAAGTAGATTTCAAGTAGTGCAGAGTTTATTATAATAATCTTAAGACTTGCTTTATTTTTTCTAAGTGGCAAAAAGTGATGCAATTTGATTTTAAAAGCTCTAAAACGTTGCACACAAATCAACAATTTGAATTGGTGCTTCATCTGAAGAAAAACAGAATTTTCAAGTTAATTTCAGCAATTATCCACAGAATTAGAAACAGAGGCACTGATTTGTATGTATACTTTTGCACAGTAAACTCTAACTCCTTTTAAATATAGGGGCCTCCATGGTGGCGAAGAGCTCATTAAACTGCAGTTATATGAAGCTACTGGCAGCAGCCACTGCAGCATGTATTCGATCCCAGGCCAGGGAGGTGACCCATATGGTGCAGCAGATCTCTCCTGTCTCACCTGCTGCTCCCCTCAGCATTTCAGTCAATCCATCTGTTCTGCTCCCCACTCTGTCTCTGGTGACTCCTTTCACCTTCCCCAACACCTCTGGCCTGTACCCCAATTCTTGTATGAATAAGTAAATCTTTAAAAAAAGAAAATAAACTTTGTTGTGAACACCATGAAGACTCATACAGAAAAAGCCCTGTTTTGCCAAGAAAAAAAGTAAAATAATAAAAGAAGAAATGATACAGGAATAAATCTTTTAAAAATTCTAGGAGATTAAGAGGAAAATAAAATTCACATTTACAAAAATAAGAATTTTAATATAGTATCAGTATCTAGCGTGTAACTGATGGCATTATTTCCATAAAAATGGGACAATCATTATTATTAAAAGTCTTCTTAAATAAGTACCGAAGCCAATGTGAAAACCAAGAATGTCTTGCCCACTGCTCCCCTCAACAGTGTGTTTCGGTTGATTTGCCTGCTCTGCTCCTCACTCTGTCTCTGGTGAATCCTCTTACCTCCCGTGACTCTGGCCTATACCCCAGAAGCTCTTGTATGCATAAATGAATCTTTAAAAAAAAATAGCGGAGTCACCATATGCCCCTTACCCAAACTCCTCTAACGACAAGAGCTTCCATGACCACAGTACAATGATGAGAATTAGTAAATTCACAGTGAAAAAAACCCAGTAACCAAAATAAAGACCTTCTCCAAATTTCAAGTTTTTCCCTAATGTCTTTTATCTGTACCAGCATTCAAATCCAGGCCCCATACTTCATTTACTGACAATTCGCTAAGTTTACAACAAGGTACCCAGAATAGCATTTGTCATAATCTGTCACCTTTAAAGTATACTGCTCAGTTATTTTGTAAAATATCCCAAAATCTGGATTTGTCTGGTGTGTTTTCTCTAGACTAAAATGAGATCATACATTTGGGAAAGATTCACAGAGAAATATTGTTTCCTCAGTGCATATTAACAGGGGGGTACAATATGGCTTCCTATTGTTAATATTTGTTAGGTCTCTTCATCAAAGTTATAGACTTCCCTTTATAGTTAATAAACATTCTTTGTGGAGATAAAATTTTGAGTGTATCAAGACCTGTTATTTCTTAAATATTCAACCACTAATTTTCACAACCATCAGTGAATCCTATCTGGCACAAATTTTACTGTGGAATTTGTTTTATGGTAGATTTTTAAAAATCAATATCCTTCTATTAACTAGAAATATCCACCTATTAACTAGAAATATTCTATAAGAAAGCATTATCCTAACTCCCCACTTATTTATGCTTACTTGAATACTTATGAATATGGATTTAAGGATATTTATTTTATCCTATAGATAAAATTCTAATATCTTTTTTTGTTTTAACTCACATTGTTTCAACATGAAGTATTAGCAGTTCCTGCAGATTGGTTCCTATGTTCTTTCCACAAGCTCCCATTCTTCTATTAAGTCACTTACCTACTTTCAGAAAAAAGTTTAACCAGGCTCGCTGTGTATTTTCCTACCCCAGCTATGGACTCAATCACCCCCTGAAGATTCCTTAGTTCATTTTATTGAGAGGAAGTGTACAGAAATCAAAATCTGGGTGTTCAAGAAGCTTCAGTGTAGTAGAGTTCCTTTTTCTTCACAACCTCACCAGCATTTATTGTTGTTGGTTTTTTAAATATATGCCATTCTTACCGGTGTAAGGTGGTACCTCACTGTGGTTTTAATTTGCATTTCCCTGTTTATGAGAGATGTTGAACATCTTTTCATATGCCTGTTGGCCAAAGACACTTTGGTGAAGTGTCTTTTAAAAAGGAACTCTACTACACTGCTGGTGGGAATGCACGTTAATCCAACCAATATGGAAGGCCCTATGGAGGTTCCTCAGTCTACTAAAAATAGAACTACCATATGACGCGGCAATCCCACTCCTAGGGATCTACCCAAAGGACACAAAAACATTAATTCAAAAGGATACCTGCACCCCTATGTTTATGCAGCACTATTTACAATAGGTAAGATGAGGAAACAATCCAAATGTTCAAAAGTAAATGATTGGATCAAGAAGATGTGGTACATATACACAATGGAACACTATTCAGCAATCAAAAATAAAAAACTAGGGACATTTATAGAAACTTGGATGTAGCTAGAAGGAATTATACTCATTGAAACAAGCCAGAAGGCAAGAGAAAAATATCGATGGCCTCGCTTTTAGGAGGAATGTGAAAAAAACAACAATCACAACAAAAAATAAAAAGAAAACAAAACAAATAAACAACAAACAAACAAGAGAAAGCTAAAGGAAATGGGCAATCATAACCCAAAACAACCAAACAATCAAATAAAAACTCAACAAGAGCAAAAGATCAAAGATAAACCCAAGGGACCATGGGGGTGGGGGGAGGGAGGGGAGGGCAAAGACGGGGATGAGGGCATAAAGAGCACAAGGGACTGAGGTGACAGTGCATGGGTGAAAATGGTGGTGGGAACCCCCTAGGGAATACAAACGATGTCAAATACAATTAAATATAATAATAATAATAATAAATAAGCTTTATTGGTTCTAAGTACTCTAAATCCACAGAGTTGGGAAATATAAACAGCTATCTTATCTACAATATATTTCTTTATTTGCTGAATTCTAGTACATTACAAATTGGTTTCAAAATGAATAACCTAACCTTTATAAAAAGCGTCAGAACCCCATGCATATATACACATCAGTATTTCTATATTTATCTACTGCATGTAAATTAAGATCCTCTATCTATGATTTCAGTTCCATACCATAGGGTTCATGTAAGCATTCCCATTTTACTTGTTTGCAACTTCTTTCTCCAACAATGAAAAACTCAGCCTTCATTATCTACAATTTATCTCTTTATTTGTTGAATTCTAGTATACATATAAAATGGTTTCAGAATAACTAACCTAACCTTTATTTAAAAACACACTTATCAATAGATTACAACACTTATTTACAGTTCTTTTTATCTTCAGTTTTATAGTATTCAGTCAAGAAAACATTTTCCAAAGCTACTTAGTTTAGTTCCCTACTTTGCCACCCCTTGAATGGAGGTTATATTACTCATCTATAAAACAGGTGCGGGCCTCCCTGGTGGTGCAGTGGGTTAAGCAACACCCCATGAGGCAAGCCACAGTCACTACAGCATGAGTTTGATCCCTGCTGCTGGCCAGGGAGGGGACCCACATGGCACAGCAGAACTCTCCTGCCTCGCCCACTGTTCCCTTCAGCAGTGTGTTTCAGTCAGTCTGCCTGTTCTGCTCCCCACTCTGTCTCTGGTGGATCCTCTCACCGCCCACACCTCTGGCCTGTACCCCAGCTCTTGTATGCATAAATAAATAAATCTTTTAAAAAAAAAGGTGCATTTATCAGCATCTATATTCCTTCTTGGGTTCTACTCATCTATCCTCTCACCCCCTACATGAACCCCTTGGTCAATTTTCTTTTATTTAGTTTTAATGGAGTTTGTGAGAGTATGTGAAACATGACTATGGTTTCAAGAGTCAGAACAAAAAGATATGGTAGAGAACTCTCACTTTCTCTTCAACTCTACTACCGCAGACCTTCCTTTCCATTCTTTCTATTCCTCTCTCAATCATTCCAGTAGATAAATAGTCACTCCAGTTTCTACTTTAACCTTCTGTTTTCTTTTGCAAAGAAAGGAAAAAAAAAAGCAGTTACATGTCGATTTTCTTATACTTACTTGTTTCTTATACCAATAGTAGCACACTAGAGATACTAGGTTTTTTTGTGCTTTTGTCCCCCACTAACAGAAAATCATCTGTATCCATTCATTAGAGATCTTCCTCATTCTTTTAAGCCTCCACTCTCCACTATGTGGATCTACCATACTGGATTGAAGCACTTTATTCCAATGAGCAATTAGATTGACCCGAACATTCTGCAATTATCAACAATACAAATATCCTTATGTGTACATATTTTGATATTGTTGCAAATGTATCTTTGGATACCTCTATCCAAAGGAGTATGGGGGGGTCAACAAGTAGCTACATGTTTATATGAAAATGATAACCCACATAAAAAGTCACTTTGGGATCTTTGATAATTTTAAAAGCATTAAGGGATTATTAAAACAAAAAATTTGAGACTACTTACTATAGAGCCCAGTAATAACTGCCTAAACACGAAGGCACAAAAAGGCTACAACTGACTGGTCATGGACTATTTTTAAGGAAAGTGATTCATAACTAAGCTGTGATAAACAATGGCAGAGTTCAGAGTCTACTGGGATCCCTAGATTGCCTCCATTCTTCAGTTATCATTTTGATTTCACATACAAGGAATTCGTTTAATCTTTTCAGATCACTTTTAATATGTTCAGCCAAGAACAAAGAGCAAAATAACAACTTATTTCCAATTCAATTTCTGCCAAAAACTTTGTTTCATCTGAAATATTCAAAAAATGGAAAATTGGAAAGAAATAGTTGTTTCAACAGAACTTTGTTGTTTTACATACAAGTTGAATGAAAAAATGAAGTCACAAGAATAAATAGGACTCCATTTATATAAAGTAAAAATATTCTAAATAAATTGACACTTATTATTTGACATATACAAAGGTTAACAAAAAAAGCAAAGAAAAATGAGTCATAATAATAGTTTCCTCTAAAAAAAGGAGAATTATTGGGAAGAAATAACATGATTTCTGGGTTGCCAATAGTATTAAATTTCTTGAGATGAATATTCTGTATGTGTTTTTACATTTTGTGTATGTAGGTGTGTGCATGTTTCATGCACTTATTAAAATATATTTTAATTTTCAGAACAAAGAAAGGTTTAAAAAAAGTATTGCAGCTTTGGGACAAAATGTAAGTTCTACCAGAAGATGAAACCACTGATGAACTTAACACCAAAACAGGGAATTACTGAATAACAAAGTTGAAAATGAACCCTGTAGTCTATACAAAGTCTTCATCTTCACCAAAAAAAGAAGACACATTATGTGTTTGTTAACACAATTAAAAATTAATTTTTGGAAACCAAAGTGGCATCTGAGATAAAATATTTATTATTCATCAAAGTTCAAACATTAACTATAAATTATTTCTTTTTAATATGATAATCTATTTTAATCCTAGAATTATTATTGTGTTACAGTGGAAATACTAAATTAATTTCTTGTAAAACAGAAATAAGACAGTTTCCCTCTACTTCTCCTATTTTATCATCAATAGATGGACCCAAAAGTAAATACAGAAATTGAAAACATAAGCAAACAAATTTAGGTTTTAAGAATTTTTAGTACACAAATCCTAAATTGCTATTTTGATATTCTAGTAAAATGCCAAGAAAGTACCCAAAAAATTTGATTTGCAACAGTGTCACAAATATTAAATACCTCTAGAACTCTAAGTCTTCTTTGAATTAATAAACATTACAATTAGTTATTTTAACTATACAATGGGAATAACTTCAATCTGGAACTGTATGTCCAGAAGAGGTGGATGTGGTGTTATGTTGTTCAAACCATTCATTGGTCACAATTCTCCTAGGATATCTCACTTGAAATTAGATTACTAGGAAACTATGTGTCCAAGTGATATTATTTAGAAGGCCTACAGCTCAATGATTACAGAATTTGAAATTCACAGTAATGGCTATAGCTATGAATAGAAAAGGATATAACAAAGAGTTATATTATTATAACTTTGCAAAACTAGTAAAGAAAACTTTATCCATAGTAATAGTTTGAATAAAGATCTCGGTTTCAAGTGTTTTCTAAATCAGGATCTTCCTACCTTGGGCTACTCACACGTAAGACTGATTAGAAAACTTTGCTGTGGGCTGTTGTCCTGTAAATGCTGAACAGCATCTCCGATGCTACCAAATAGATCTCAATACCACCTACTCCAGGTAGCAATAATTGAAAATGTCTTCAGATGTTGTCAATGTCCCCTCAGGGCCAAAGGTTTCTTGATAACTACTCTGAATCAATTCCAATGAGGCAAGTTTCTCACAGAATTCCATTAGGAAAATTAAAAAATTTTCTCTTCTCATGAAATTGGTACTTATATAAGAAAATTAATCTCTCACATTTCCCTCATTATATCACTACATGTTACATCACACCACATAGTTCAATCTTATTAGCATAATGTTGCAAACATACTTTGACACGAATCCTCACATTAATCCTCACTTATCTTTTGAGATAGAAGTTCTACAATTGTGTCATAAGTCTTCATATAAAGAAGCAGTTAACCGTATCTTCAGTTTACACATGCTTCACTAAGTTCATTTGTTGATTTTTTTTATCCTTTTAAAAATTTGTTTGGGGCCTCCTGGTGGTGCAGCCGGTTGAGCTCCCCACTATGAAGCATCCACAGCACAGTAGTGTGAGTTCGATTCCCGGCCAGGGAGGCTCCCACATGGCGCAGCAGACCTCTCCTGCCTCACCCGCTACTACCCTCAGCAGTGTATTCAGTCTATCTGCCTGTACTTCTCCCCACTCTGTCTATGATGAATCCTCTCACCAATGGCAACTCTGGCCTGTACTCCAGCTTTGTATGCATATATAAATTAAAAAAAAATCTTAAAAAAAAATAAAAATATGTTTGACAATCAACCAGTTTAGTAAAGTAGCAGGATACAAAATCAATGAACAAAAGTCAGTAGCCTTCCTATACACAAACAACCAGTCTGAAGAAGAAGAAGAAGAAGAAATCAAGAAATATATACCCTTTACAACTGAAACCAAGAAAATCAAATACCTGGGAATAAACCTAACAAAAGAAACAAAAGACCTATCTAGAGAAAACTATAAAACACCGTTAAAAGAAATAGAAGAGGACACCAAGAAATGGAAAAATATCCCCTGTTCATGGATAGGAAGAATCAACATTATCAAAATGGCCATCCTACCAAAATCAATTTACAGATTCAACGCAATACCAATAAAAATTCCAATGAAATTCTTTAAGGAACTAGACCAAATGTTGATGAAATTCATATGGAGACACAAAAAACCCCAATTAGCCAAAGCTCTATGGACAAGAAAGAAGGAGAATGGAGCTATCACACTCCCAGACTTCAAACTCTACTACAAAGCAGTAGTAACTAAAACAGCATGGTACTGGAGCAAGGACAGACACACAGACCAATGGAACCGTACAGAAAGCACAGAAGTAAAACCATGCAACTGTGACAGAGGAGGAAAGAATATGCAATGGAACAAAGACAGCTTATTCAATAAGTGGTGCTGGCAAAACTGGTCGGCCACATGCAAGAAAATGAAACTGGATCACTACCTCACACCATGTACAAAAATCAACTCAAAGTGGATAAAAGACCTAAATGTAAGACCCAAAACTATAAAATATATAGAAGAAAACATAGGTAAAACGCTACAAGACCTACATCTCAATGACGCCTTTGAAGATGCATCCCCCAAAGCAATAAAAATGAGAGAGAAGATAAACAGATGGGACTACATCAAGATAAAAAAGCTTCTGTACAGCAAAGGAAACATTAAATAAAACAAAGAGACAGCCCACTGACTGGGGAAAAAATCTTGTGTCCCTCCACACAATGGACAAGGAGGGTCTGATCACAAAGATATTCAAAGAACTCATAAGACTCAAGAAAAACAAAGGAAAAAACCCAGTCAAAAAATGGGCAGAAGAACTTAAAAGACACTTCTCCAAAGAGGACAGACACATGGCCAACATGCACATGAAACAATGTTCAACATCCCTCATAATCAGGGAAATGCAAATTAAAACCACAATGAGGTACACCGATAAGAATGGCACATATAAAAAAAAAACACCACCAACAAATGCTGGCGAGGGTGTGTAGAAAAAGGAACCCAAGTACACTGCTGGTGGGAATGCAAGTTAATCCAACCACTATGGAAGATCTGTATGGAGGTTCCTCAGTCAACTAGGGATGGAACTACCATATGATCCAGCAATCCCACTCCTAGGGATCTACCCAAAGGACAAAAACACCAATCCAAAAGAGTACCTGTACCCCCATGTTTATTGCAGCACTGTTTATAATTGGTAAGACCTGGAAACAGCCCAAATATCCAAAAGTAGAGGACTGGATCAAGAAGATGTGGTACATATACACAATGGAACACTATTCAGCAATCAAAATGATAAACTAGGGCCATTTATAGAAACATGGATGGAGCTAGAGGGAGTTATACTCAGTGAAACAAGTCAGAAGGCAAGAGAGAAATATCGGATGGCTTCACTTTTAGGAATATAAAATGGGAGCCTCTGGATTTCTGATTTTCTGCTAAAGGGTAAAACTGAGTAATGTGAAATTGAGAATTGAGAACTGAGAATGTGATAGAACAACAACTACAACAAAAAAATCAAAATAAGAAAACAAAATAAAACACAAGAGAAATTCAAGGAAATGGGCAATTACAACCAAAACAAACAAAGAAAAAACTCAACAAGTTCAAAAGGTCAAAGATAAACCAAAGGGTCTATGGGGAGGGAGGGTAGACAAAGACGGGGATGAGGGCATAAAGAGCACAAGGGACTGAGGAGATGGTGCATGGGTGAAATGGTGGTAGAACTCCCTGGGGACTACAAATGATGTCAAATACAATTAAATAAATCTAATAAAAAATTGTTTGGAGTTAATTAATTTTCATTGTGGTATTTAATAATTTGGTTATCTGGATATGAAATTTATGTAACATTTTATTACAAATAATCATTACCTTTTAACAGGATAAAGAATAAAAAGTTTCAAATAAAAAGAAAAAATTCATACCTGAGGAATGAATGAATAAACACCAAATGAAAATATAATTAAAAGCAATTAAAGAAAAATGTTTGATATAAAATTAATTATGGTAGAGATGCCCTACCAACTTTGTAAACATGTGTTTATTTGGATTAAAAACATGTGGCTTAAGAACAACACAATCTTGAACCTACAACTGAATAAGAGTTTCTTTAAAATTTAGTATATTATTAACCATGTAAATATTTTTAAAAAGAATTCCTATTTACAAATGCTACTAAGAGCATTGGTTATCAGGATAAGGAAAGAAAACTTTGAATCTGCTTTATAAAATGCAACAAAATAAATTCCATATAGATCAAAGAAATACAGTAAACAAACATATACCTACACATGTAGCTAATGAAGTAGAAAAATTAAATGTATTTAATCCTGTTGTAGGTGGGAAACAAATGAAAAACAACAAAACAGCCTTCAAAGGACAGGGCAGGCATAAGACTTTTTAAAAAAGATTTATGCAACTAAATTTAAGATTCATAAGAAAATTAC
The DNA here is from genome assembly GCA_019455555.1 of Galemys pyrenaicus. Lineage (NCBI taxonomy): Eukaryota > Metazoa > Chordata > Mammalia > Eulipotyphla > Talpidae > Galemys > Galemys pyrenaicus. The sequence continues at coordinate 4,778,457 of JAGFMF010011958.1, forward strand.
TGAAAAGGAAAAATAAATATGACAAGCATCATTACTGAAGTTATTTAACATATCAATTCAAAGTACTACACATAGATCTTGAAGACAGTTTTAGAAACGCAGCTGACGTGAGAAGTGGTAAATTTCATTATCTGAAAAATACATAGTTTCATAAAAGGAAATGAAATGTAAAACAATCTGAAGATACCATTTTGTATGAAAAATGAGCAAAAAAATAAATAGCATCAAAGAAGCTATGGGGGAAATGGAATGTCTATATATTGCTAAAGATACTGTATTAAAATTAGTTCACCTAACCTAAACAGGAATTTGAGAACTCTTCAAAACTCCATATACTTTCACCCATTATTTTTTTCTCTGATAAATACCCAAAGAAATTACACATTTGGGAAAAATTATCTGTACAAATTTTTCCAGTGAAAACTGGAAATAAAATGTCAGGAAAAGAACTGTTAGTAACCTTTGGATTTAACTGATAATAAAGTATCAGCTTTTTTTTTTTTTTTTAAAGATTTATTTATTTATGCATACAAGCACTGGGGTACAGGCCAGAGATGTGGGGGTGGTGAGAGAATCCACCAGACAGAGCAGGACACAGAACAGGCAGATTGACAGAAACACACTGCTGAGGGGAGCAGTGGACGTGGCAGGAGAGGTCTGCTACGCCATGTGGGTCACCTTCCTGGCCAGCGGCAGGGATCGAACTCGTGCTGCAGTGGCTGCAGTTTGCTTCATAGTGCGTTGCTTAACCCACTGCGCCACCAGGGCGGGCCCCAGTATCAGCTTCTTTATGAAAATAAAAACTTCAGGAAATATTTAGTTGACATAACATTACGTTTTTAAGAAGTAAAATGCAAACTCATATTACTATTACAAAGTAAGGAAAATTAAGGTTCAGAAGAAAATTTGCATGTATATATGCTAATTTAAATGTTATGGATTAATTTCTCTAATACTAGTAAAAACTTATTTTTTTGCCTATTTTTATTATTATTTTTACATCATTCTTACTTTTTGTTCAATATGCTCTCTCCTCTCAGGTACAGTCCAAGTAAAATTCCCACCACCAGTTCACCCGTGCACTTTGACCACAGTCCCTTGTGCTCTTCCCTGCCCTGTTTTGATCACCCTCCCTCTCTTCTACAGAATGTTTCTGACTTATAGGTGCCTGTTAATTGTGTTAAAAACTAAAATTTTTAAACAAAAAAAGCAAAGGCATATGACCTGAATTAAACTGAAGAAACCAACTCCAAGAAAAGCAAAAATAGAAAATAAAGCAATACTTGGGAGAAAAAAAAATCTCTCTCAAGAGAAAAGAAAAACATGAAGACTCTGTCAAAAGATGATATAAATAAATGTTTAAATAGGCTAATTTAGAACTAAAAGACATACTAAAGTCTACTGAGGTCTCACTATAACTTACTTTTACAGGTAGGAAAACAGGTTCAAAAGATAAAGTGAAATCTCTTACTTTTAATATTGAGAATCTTGTTACACATAAACAAAATACAGAGGCCAGCATAATGGATTCCATGTCAGCATCATTCAGCTTCAATAATTATCAAAAATGGGTAAATTTTCCCCCTTTTCACTACCAATGAAACTTTAAAAAATAAATCCCAGAACGTTTTGTCTGTAAATACTTCAGTAACTATCTAATTGGTAATATAAAACAAGAGTATATCTTAAAAAATTAAAAATTCTATGTCATTTGATATCCTGATAGTCACATCTCCCTCACTAAGTCTTTTCAATAGCTAGCTTAAATCAGAATTCAAGTAAGTATTACATATATTTGCTTGAAATTATGTTTCTTAATTTAAAATCTTTAATACCCATCTTTTTTCCCTTCGCTAAAGAAACCAAGTGTGCAATTTCTCATAAAATGGATTTTGTCGACAGCAATGCTATGGGTAGTTAGTATACTCCTCTACTTCTTAATTTTATTTAAATTGGCTTGATTTAGGGCTCAGACTTTTTGGCACAAGCTGTGTACCTCTCACCACCCATCCCAGCAGTACCTCAAATGTCTGTTTCTGTTATGCAGGGATTCAAAAATGTATCAGTGGACATCATCCTGCTCCATCCAGTTCTCCAGAATTTCACCTAATAATTTTAACAAGCATTGATGACAGCTATCTAAATTCACTCTTTATTTAGTAGATACATCTTTCTGAATTTTACATCCCTTCCACATTTGTTAGCTGGAATGCTTCAAGAACTTACCATGGTCAATTATTTAGTTTCCCTAAAATAATTTATATATGAAAGGTAAATGTTTCATCTTTTCCCTTGCTTTTATCTACTCAGGATAGTAAGATAGTACCCTCAAAATCTCAAAATGTTTTTTTACTGCATCCTCATAAAACTTTCCGATTTAAAGCCCTTTCCTGTGTTTAGTTACTTTACTCAAGAATCCTTTCTTATGCTCAAACTTTTCACCACTGGGTAGTGACCATACTTGAATCTTGTTCCTTTGTCCTTCTTAGCTGACCCCAGTTATCTGACAGCTTCTTGGCTTTAGAGTCATATGATGCTAAAGTGCAGTGCTTTCAAAGTGTGGCTCCTGGACCAGCAGTGTCATTAACATCAAGGAACTCACTATAAATGTAAATTCTGGAGCTTGCCCAGAACTCACTGAATCAGCAACCCTGGAGGAAGGGCTAGTAATCTATGTCCTAAACAGTTTTCCAGGAGACATTAATACACACTAAAGTCTGAAAACCATTGATCTCGTTTATCTTGTATATTTCCTGCTTCAATCCTAGAATTACCCTCTCTCCAAAAATACCAGATTCTTTCAGTAGGGAAGGATATTGATAAATCACAATATGGGTACAACCACAAGGTTGTCATTTGCAATTATATAAATAAGAAATAAGGAGCAAACCTAGTTACTGAAAGAGCTGAGATCAGATCTAAATATCCTACCTGTCGCCCACTGTGCTTTCATAATACAAGTGAATTATATCCAAGTATAGCTTGCCATTAGCTATGCCCTTCCTTAACCTTGATATTTATCACTTACTGAAATACCTTGGAAACATCACTTATCCATTCTAAACTAACATTCTCTATATACGATATACATAATTAATTTATCTCAGATTATAGAAAGAAGAGATTGCCCATGGATAGAAAATCCAGATACTAAAGTATCTCACAGAAAATGGCTTAGTATTTGCAGATAACCAATGCAAATGCTCCCACAGAGCTCTAGATAAATTATAATATAAATGGCATGCATATAGCTGTTACACTGTATTAGAGAATGACAGAAAAATTCTGTACAAGTATTTTAAGACATGAAAAAACATTCAGTCTTACTGGTAATTAGAGAAACAAGTTAAAACAGAATTAAATATTTTCTAACCATCAAGACTGACACCAAAAAAAGAGAGAAAACTGATACTATCACTGTTGTTGGTAGGTATGGGGGAAAGTTGGTAAGCTGTTTGCTTTCGTTTTTAAAAAGCTATTACAGTTCAAGAAATTTTGCATTGTTTCTGAAAGGGGTATGTACTTTATATACAATAAGTTAACTATTAAAAAAAAGAAGGCATTAAGTAGTAGCACTGTCATATCTGAAATGAATTTGTTGTAAAGCCTAAAAATGGCTTCTAAATAACAGAGTTATATAAAATCCTCCAAATCTTCCTGGCAAAGATTTCCTAGTTGTGCTATTGTGGCATAAACACTCTATATACCCAATCAAAAGCTGCACTGAAAGAAAGTAATCTGACAATGGCTTAGCAGTATTGGCAAGAGTTTCAGAGGTACCCAGCAAGATAATAGCACTCTTCTCTAAAACCTAAACTTTCAGTCTGAACAGACTGTACATCCATGAAATACCAATTAAATCATGACTGAGACACTTAAAAAGTTGTAGCATTTTAAGTAACTCAATGTCTCCAAATCTACTTTTTTCATCTACAAAATAGGCATAATTCCATCTGCACCACTGGATAACTGTGAAGTTTAGAAACGATCAACGTCCAGCGCCTAGTTTCAAGTACTGGGCACTTAATCGGCCCTACTACAATGGTCACTGAGCATGACTTAACAAATCTATAGCTAATTAGACTTACATATCAATTATCACTCCACTGAACCAACAAAGGATAATGTAAAATACCCTCTCTGAATTTTTAAAAATGAAAGAAGGATACAGGGAAGGGGAAAGAAAGGTAGGGAAGAGGGTTGAGAGGAAAAAAGCAAAGGACGAGTGGGAAAAAAAATGAAAGAAGTTAGACAAACATGAGCCAAGATCAGCAATATACTTTAATGAAGGAAATTGGAAAATAGTTATACTTACCATCATGAAGCTCAATAGAACCCATTCATTAAACTGACACTGAACTTACCAATAAATGTGATCAACGTGAAGCAAGATGAAATTTCTCCTATGCTGAGATGTCCTCAAAAAACTGTGGAATTAAACTTGCCTTGTCTAGTTAAAGTCATTCCTTTATTGCTTAACAGCTGATCTGACAGGAAGGCAGCAAGCAGGGTTAGAGAGAAAAAAGAGGAAAATAAAGAAGAAGAGAAAAACAACATGCAATCATGGATCCACTCTCTTCACCAGATCCTTTCAGATTCTCCTTGCACTCTAACCTGCAGTTGTTGGGAGCTGTCGTTCAGATCGTCCTCCCTTCGTCGAGCCTCCTCAAGCATCTGTGCACTCTTCTTCTTTTCCACCTGCTCCTTGTGCTTCAGATTTGCCACCTTCTTATTCTGGTCTTTCACCTGCCTATTAATAGAAGGAAAAATTGACATTTTTCACATATATGCAGAGAAAAGAACATGTTTATTTACAGGCTTACATGACTGACACCATGAACAGCTGAAAATAAAGAAAGAATTCCAGCTGCAATTTTTTTTTCACCCTTTAAAGTTCTTTCCTACCAGTGGTAGCAAAAGACTAATAATGTTGCTTCAGGAACATGTATTTCAGCATGTAACTTAATGAAGCACAATGAAGGCATAAAATTAAAGAAGGTATGACTTTGAAATGACAGGAAAAGAAACCAAGTAGGAGATTTAGGTTCAAAATGTGGAAACAGTTTACTGACATCAATGCTGCAAAATGGCTGATTAATATTTTGTAATAAAATTCTAATCTTACTATGATTAAACATTTCATTAAAAAAAGTATATATATAGTGTGTGTGTGTGTGTGTGTGTGTGTGAGAGAGAGAGAGAGAGTGAGAGAGAGAAAGGGGGGGGGGAACTTATATCACAGTTAATGATATAAAGATCTGGGAACCCAGCTTAAGCAAAAGAAAAATAAAGCTACTTCTGAAGCTCCTGTGTTGGTCTCCCTACACTTTTCACTGCCTCCATACTTAAGTAAGAATAATCTTGTATGTTTTATTGTCATTTTAAATTTCATATATCATACTTATACAAAGTACTCTAGAAACAAGTATGCTTTCAACAATGTACTAACAAAATGAATAATTCCAAATATCATCTAATATCCAATCCATATTCAAATTTCCCCAACTGTCTCAAAAAATATTTTAGTGTTTTTTTTATGGGAATTTCAAAAAGGTCCATAAATCCTTCAAGTTTCTATTAACTTAGAGAAAAGCCTCTCACTTCCTTCCCATCCCCTTTTATAACGCCAACTGAATTGTTAAAAAAAAACAACTGAGTGGCTCTGTGAAATGACTCATAATTTGGATTGTTGATTTGTTCCTTCATAATGTCATTTAACTTGTTTCTTAATCTTCATTTTTTGGATACTAAAAGTTAGCTTTAAAGATTTGAACAGACTCAGTTTCACCTTTTTAGGTAGGAATACTAAATGGCATTGTATACAACATACAGCCTCATGTCAGAGAGTACAGAATGTTTGGTTTCCCTGCTCTTATTAAGATCCCTCAGTGAATTAAGGGAGTAACAGCCAATGGCTCTGTGCAAAATACACTTTTCATCAACTGTTCTTCTAATCATTCCATTCATCCCATGCACTGATAAACTTATCCTGAATAAACTTTAATGATACTTTTAAAATTAAATTTTCTTGCTGGCAAATTGACATGCACACTTGATTTCCATGAGTTTTATATCTGGAAAACTTGGTAAATGCTTCCACTAATTCCAATATTAATTTTGGTGAATTCTTTTGGGTTTTCTAGGTAGATAGCTACATAAATATAATGCTGTCCTTTTTATCCGCTCTGTATAATCTCCACTTTATCTTACTGAACTGGTAAATATTCTAGAACCACGATGAAAGAAGTAAGAGTGGTTATCTTTGCCTTACTCCTAAAATACTTTTTGCATTCAGCAGTAACTATGACATTTATTATTGATTTTTTTTCTGTAGAAATTTTAAATCTACTCCTTGTCTGCCAAAAGTTGTTGTTCCTTTAGTCATGAATGAATAAATGTAGAATTACTGGTGTTTTTGAGATTTTCTAATGTTAAGCCCATTTTATCAGGCAATAAACCCCATCTTATATTTTGCAGGAGTTTATATACTCTGATATTCTTTATATACTCTGATAAAGTTTATCTCTATAAATTCTACTTCTAGTTCAACTACACATTTATAAAATTAATGAAAAAAATTTAGCATTTCTATTTTTTTGTGTAACAAAGGTCTCTCATAGGATATAGCTAATGATGTTATCAAAAACAAAACTGAAATCCTATTTATAATCAAGTTTTAAAAACACTTTCTCCTCTGGATGATTTGGCTATAATTCTATACCTGCCACTCCCTCTCCCCCCATAAAGATAATTTCTAAATACTTCCTCAGCATCACATTTTAATTACAATCAATTCTTCTAAATAAAACATTAAATTATTAACAGTAACAGAAAATGATAAAGTCATTCTCTAATGGAGTGACACTGAAAAGTTATTTAAAAGTCACATTTCAGAACTCTACTTTCTACTATCTTGCATATCAACAGAAAGATTCAGCCACAGAAAATAATTTCAGTCTCTATCAGAAGTAAAAATGGAATGTTTGTATTTGATTCCCCTCACTCTATAGTATCCAGTACTAATATGTCAATTTTTATTTAATCTGATACCAATCATATCAACTAAATGAAAAAACAGATTGGGATGTTTAACTAGAAAAGACAGACAAGCAAAATTCTGTTTTCATGAGTCAAACTGCTCTTTCCCAAAATTACATTTATCATAACATTAGTTTGCCAGATATAAAGATTTTGCTTGCGATTATTAAAAAAGGAAATAGTTTAATGATGTTTAAATTTTTCACCTTGCATGTATAAATTATTTCAGGTGGTGATGGCAACCATTAATGCCTGTAGCAGTAGTTTGGTTCTTTGGAGCATTATGAAACTTGAAGAAAGAAACCTAATTAAAACCATTTAACTATACCTTGGTTAGAAGAGAGATATTATAGACTAAACTTTTGAGTCATAAAAAGCCAATTTCATTCACTAGTAATTTTCATCACAATTATATCTGAGTGTGAGTGGTTTCCTTTATCCTAGCTTTATGTGTAGAACCAGTCAGAATGTTTTAGTTGTGTTTCAGAAAAGAAAATCAAAATATTCACTGCACTCAATTCTATCCCAAGTAACCACCCCACTTGTATGTACTTTTTTAAATGATTCTTTTGGTCTTCAAAACACTGATGATATAATTTTAATGATTAGCTCCATCAACTCCAAAAACACCAGATAAAATGCTAAGTAAAAAACATAGGCATTAAAAAAAAACGAAAAAACAAAACATAGGCATTAAACTGACTACAGAGCATATTTCTATAACCTAGGAAATGAATAAAACATCTAAAAAAGAAAAAATTAGGGTATTCCAATTTTACCTATATGGTTTTCTGTAATTTTAAAATTTTCTATAATAAACATGAAATATTTTAAAACTTAAGTTATCTCAAAATGGGATGTTCAGTTTTATCAGACTAGACAGAAAGTAGTGCTTGATGGCACATCTGAGTGTCTTTTTTTCTCCCCTTAATTTTTCTTTTTCTCAGTCCATTTTGTTTTTCTGTATTATTAATTTCCTTTATTTAACTTATTCTTGTGGATTTTCTACATTTTTACTTTATAGACTACCAGATAATTAAATATGTCAATAAAATGATTTAATCTATTCAGACAACCAAGGAAAGAAAAACAGAAGGTTAAATCAAACCCTTTCCTCGTGTTTCTTTCTTACCCAACCTTTTTCCACTATGTGTGTGTACACCTTATCAACATATACATTATATATAAAGTGTTACCCACAGAGAGAATATATACACATATACAGTATGTGAGCTGGAGAGCAACAGTCTAAGCAAGACAAACCATGTAAAATTACACTAGTTGAAAATAAAATATTACTAAATACCATAAACATCTACCGATTAAAAATCTGTATTATACATAAATTTCAGTTACACAGAGATATATATTGCACATGCAAACTCTCCCTGTCCTCCACGTTCCCAAAATAATTTCATTTATATTCAGTTAAATCAAATGAATATTATAAAGATAAAAATAAGATATAGGGCCCTCCCTGGTGGTGCAGTGGGTTAAGCAACACACTATGAAGCAAACCTCAGCCACTGCAGCACAAGTTCGATCCCTGCTGCTGGCCAGGTGGGGGACCCACATGGTGCAGCAGAGTGTCCTGCTGTGCCCGCTGCTCCCCTCAGCAGTGTACTTCTGTTAATCTGCCTGTTCTGCTCCCTGCTCTCTGTGGTGAATCCTCTCACCCCCCACACCTCTGGCCTGTACCCCAGTGCTTGTATCCATAAATAAATAAATCTTTAAAAAATATATATAAATTTCATGATACTACTGAGTTACCTAAACTTGACTTAACAGTAAGAATTTCATATATACTTGCCCAGAAAGTATTGAATATCTAGAAATATCTAATACAATAGTACATATTATGTCTATATTTCTATATGTATGGGATTATTTCATAGCTGCTTTAAGTGTTTTATTTTTAAGAAACTGTATCTCTAAGAACCTAAAGAAAATAAACCATAATTTAAAAGAAAACTGATGTTAATAGAAAATGTAAAATTATTCAAAATATAGTTTTATAGAAATGCTTTAACTTCTAAAACATTTTAAAGTATCAATTCAAATATTTTTTTTTAAAGATTTATTTATTTATGCATACAAGCACTGGGGTACAGGCCAGAGGTGTGGGGGGTGAGAGGATTCACCACAGACAGAGCGGGGA
>JAGFMF010011958.1:4787702-4861317 GCA_019455555.1 Galemys pyrenaicus
CCTCTCTGGCCGGCAGCAGGGATCGAACTCGTGCTACAGTGGTTGCGGTTTGCTTCATAGTGCGTTGCTTAACCCACTGCGCCACCAGGGAGGCCCTCAACTCAAATATTTTAATCAGCAAGGGAACAGCATGATAATTAATCTTACATCTAAATTCATTTATTTTCATGTTTGTTCTCACTAAACACTGATCTTCATTAGGGCAAGGAACTTATTTTATATTGTCACAAATTTGAGGCAAGCCTGTCTCAGAGCAGTTATTAAAAATTTATTGAATTTATTTATTGAAGTGTTTTGACAGAAAGTTCATTTCTTAAATGTTGGTTTTCAAAATACCTCTATGACCATTAACTCAACAAGCAGTTGATGAACACTTCTATATATGCTAGGCACAATCTCTGGGAATATGTCAGTGAACAAAAGGCTCAGCCCTCACTAAGTTTATAATCGTCACTGAAACAGAGAATATAATTAAAATATAAAGTATGTCAGATGGGGACAAGTACAATGGGAAAAAAAATAAAAGGAGATAGGAAGGTGGGAAGTGATTTGAGATTGAAATTTTAAATAAAGTGCTCAGAAAAAGTGATACTGTGACCATAAATTTGAAGTGAGACCTGCGCACAGTTTTGTAATTTTTCTCCTGAAGCAGTACCCAGCTGCTCAGGGCAGAGGTAACAGAGGTTGATCACAGGGTTCTGCCAGGCAAGTGGTATAGAGGAAAAGAAGGAAATAACGTAGGGGTGGCTAAGTGGAAATGATTACACAGCCAGACCATGTTGCTGTATCAAGGTTCAAGAGTTCTTGGAGTAGAAGACCATGAAAGCAATTGAACAGAGAGTAGATGGGGTGGTGCTCTAAGATACCCTATATTTTTCAGCATCACTAAACCAAGGGGGGAAATTCTGACAAATAATCAGCTCCAGATACTTAAACACAAAGGAAAGGGAAATATATGTTTGACTATCCAGAAGAACTACAAAACCCTCCAAGTCTAAGAAATGACACCTGCCCCTTATTCTTTCTCCATGGCCATTGTGGCAGCCACCCTTGGTTGGGGTCAGGAAGATGGTGGCTGCAAAGAAGATAAAAGAGTCAGTGAACTCTAGGCCCCAACTCATTATGAAGGTGGAAAATGCATGTAGGGGTACAAACAGACTCTGAAAAGGACTGGACAAGGCAAAGCAAAACTGGCTACACTCGCCTACAACTGCCCAGCCTTGAGGAAATCTGAAATAGAGTACCACACCATGCTGGCCAAAACTGGTATCCATCACAGTAATAGCTTCAATATTGAATTGGGCAGGGTGTGCAGAAAATATGCAGAGTATGTGCCCTGGCTGCCACGGATCCAGGTGATTCCGAGCATTAGAAGCATGCCAGAACAGACAGGGGAAACATAAACGATGTAAAATGTTTCTTTAATAAAACTGGCTAGAGCTTGTTTTTTAAAAAGAAAAAAGAAAATGACACTAAGAATGACATGTGATCAGAGGAAAGAAAAGCAGAGAACCTATTGTTATATACCTTACTATGATTTGTGGAGTTGTTTACCTAAAACAGTCATTGCCTGTTCCCAAATTGTATAAAGATAGGAATCATATATTGTTGGTATATTCAAAATTTGTAAATTCTGAAAAACACAACCAAGGATATGACAATGTGATAACCGTACTGTGCCAGGAAGTCTGAATTTGGGGTAGGGAAACAGAAACATGGCAAACCCATGTCTTAAAACACTGACTTGATTTTTTTGGACCTAGGACAGAATAATTATATTGACAATTGTTTTCATTCTTTCACCATAAGGGTGGGGGCACTACTCTGTGTTACTAGCTCTGAATTTCTCCCTGATTTATTCATTAAATCATAGAAAAACATCCAGCATTTTTATGGAGAGCATTTGTTTATTTTATGCATTATCTTAGTTTTTATTATTATCTAAAATAGGGCATATAACCTTAGACTTTCTAGTCTTTTGTGGTACTAAGAGAAATAAACATATATATCTTCCTGTCCTGCCTCTATATTTTCTTCCTTTTAAATTTTTATTCTTTCCACCATATTTAATTTTCTTCTCCCTTTCACATTTTTCTGTTATAAGCCTCAAGGCTCACAGACTGAATAAAATATTCAATCACATTCTTGGTGGACTATCCATGAAGATTCCTGACACAATAACCTAGGAAAAGCAAGTGCTAGCAGAGACAGAAAGATGAAACAAACAATGTGGACTTTTATTTCTTGCTATCTTATTTCTGTCTTCCCAACTGAAAAGAGCTTTTGTAGATATTAATCCATTTACCTCTCCCTCCCCATCCAAGGCTACTGCAATGATAAAACCTATTGTGAAGTTCAATCACAGTGCAAAATAGTTTATTGAACATGCAAAAAAGTCACCACATCCATGTTTTTCTCACCTGGTGATTTCACAGAGCTCAGTTTAAAAACACATTAACTTGGATATTTCTCTCTGTAAGATGCATAGTGAAAAGATAATAGTTGGAGACTACTGTGAGAATCGAGGCACTGAGTATAAAAAGGTAATTCTTTTTCTCTGGTGTAAATGTTACTGATCAGAACATTTCATGAGTGGTTTTCTTCCTAAATTCTAGTTTAAATACAGTAAAAATCTTTACAATAATTTCACAGAAGACTACTAACCACTGAAGGATTCCAGTGAAATGAATGAAAGAATAAAGCTTAAACTTTCTGATTTTGTTAATAAAGAATGGGTCAGGCAAACAGAGGGAGTTAAAAAAAAATAGAAGTGTAACTTAAAATATGAAAATTTAAGGACAATTTATTTTCATTACAAAAACATCTGCATTCCACTTTGAAGGGATCTTTAGCAAGCAGGTTTCAGATTTTATGTTAAACATGATTTAATTTATAGAAATTCAGTATTCAGAGGGGGTGAGTAAAGCAAGGGGGAAGAAATTCGGTATTCACACAATTGAATTAGAAAAGTTTAGTTTACATCCCCTGCTTTTTATGTTTGTTATAGTCATACTGACTGTATAATAAAATCCAAATTCCCATAAGCAGCACAAAGGTCCTTAACAATCATAGCATATTTTTATTACTTCCTTACACAGTTAAGTTTTATGTTTTGGAGTGGCTTTGTTTTGGTTTTTGCCTTTTCAGATGTTTTACTGTCCTACTCTTTCTCTTGCCCTGTCTCTGCCCAGCAAATACAGTACTCATTCTACAAGTTGAAGCTCAAATGGCACCATCTTAACAAAACTTTCCAATGCTACCCTAAGCAGGACTGCTTTATCCCCATGACTGAGGGGCTGCACCTGAACCATAGCGTAGCAGACTCTAGCCTAATTGTAAAGGAAACTATTTTCTAGATTCCCTGTTCATAAGTTATAATACTTAAAATATACAAATAAAAACTGTAGAGTTTACAAATTAAACAAAAGAAAAATTGAAATACACAAAGAAATTCAAATTATCAGCTTTAATCTATAGTTAAGTCACTGCTCCCACATAAGCATGGTACTTACTACTTTGATAGAAGTTCTATCAAGTAGATTAAATTGTCCCAAAACTTTTCTTTGCCAAACTGCTTAAAGCAAGTTTATTTCACGCAGTGCACCATAACATCATTTGAACTTTGCTTGAACTAAAAGCAACATTATATAAGTTCACCTGGATTTTAGTATGGGCCTACAACAGTTACAGTGATTAATACTTGAGGATAACAAGATCATAACTTTCAAAATGGATGATACATCTACATATATGATTCAGTTATGAGACATTCACCCAGATGATCTATAATATGCATATAAATTGTTTTTTATCAACACTGAAATGAACAGAAAACCCTAACATCTTCACGGTAGTCTCCTAAATCTAAAAATATGTACCAGTCCTCTGGATTTGAGTACCTGTGATAGGAATACACTGATAGGAAAAGGTTAACAGCAAAAGTTTTAGGTGTCCGAGAGTGCTGGACTAAACACTGGCTTACCATTCATTACTGATGGGATCACACAAATTTAGGGATTTAGTCTCTTTCAAATTTAGGGATTTCTATTTTTTAATATTTTTCATTTATGATATGGGAGTAATATGTCCATTTCCCACAAAATTGTTATGTAGAATAAATAATATGATATACAGGAAATGCTTAGCATTAGAACTGGCACATTGCAAGAGGTTAGAGTACATTCATACAACCCTCCCTCCACCATCACACACATGCACTTACCTCACTATATTTTAAAATATAAATTATTTTATATTAATTACCCTTTCATTAACCTCCAAAGAGATGTGAGCTATCTTTTCCCCTATATTTTAGGTGGGGTGCTTGTATACTGAATGTTCTATCAGTCTAGCACATATATAATAATATAATAAACTTTTTAAGTTAATTTATTACACACAGAACACCTTCATGTTTATCATCACATCTCATGCCACCTTTTAAAAAACATTCTTGTGAGGTTTTATTCACTACATTTTATAGATTAAAAGACAAAACCATCAATGAAAGCTAGTGATTAGTACAAAATCACAATTTTACAAATCAAAAAAGTGGTATTCAAACCCAGTTCTAACTGCAGCTACCATATACTTACCTCTCTGCTTGATTATTTGGTAAATCTTTGGCAGCAAGTAATGAAAGAAGATGGCTTACACACTACAGGGTAGAGACCCATTGCTCTTAGATTTCCCCACTGAGCTTCCTTTGTTTTTAAAAAATTTCATTGTTCAGTACTTTTTCCTCTTTCCAAAAGGGTAAGTACATCATTCTTACAATGATTCATTTCATTTTCTTCGATAACTCAAGAGAAAGCTACTAAGCCAGCAAAATTTTGTAGTATTTCTGTCTTTTGATTTCTAAAAGCTACTACTTTCTCTCCATTTAAAATGATGAGTGTGACACATACAATAAGCCTTCACTTTCTTCATTTACATTGTGATAAATAGTATACTACAAACTATTAGACACTAAGTAAATGTAAGACACTATTATTTTTTGTTTTATTATTTTTTACTTTATGTGGACAGTCCAAAAAGAAGACAAAGGTTTTACAGAAAGAGGAAATAATTTTACATCTAGAGAAAATTACCTCAAAGCCTTATGGTTGCCAGAAAACTAGACCAAATGTCACGTTTTAGGTGGAGACCAATTTCATCAAAGGTTAGTATCAAGATTACCAAGATATTTAAAGATACATTGAGGGCCTCCCTGGTGGTGCAAGGGGTTAAGTCTTAGCACAATCAAGCTATCTCCAGCCAATGCAACATGATTTTGATCCCCAGCAAGGGAGGTGACACACATGGCTCAACAGACCTCTCTTGTCTTGCCCACAGCACCCCCTCAGCAGTGGATTTCAGTAGTTCTGCCTGTTCTGCTCCCCACTCTGTCTCTGGTGACTCCTCTCACCTCCTGCACCTCTGGCCTAAACCACAGTTCTTGTATGTGTAAATAAATTTTAAAATGGGAATAAGAACAATAACAATAATAATAACAACAAGAAAGAAACAAAAACCAAAAATGAAAAGGACAAACTGGGGACACTTGGTGGGGAGGGAAGAGGGAAAGGGTGGAGGGCAGACAGGAGCACGGGGTACTGAGGTGATGGTGCACTGGTGTTACGGTGATGGGGAATACATGGGGATACAATTGATATCAAATATATGTAAATTTAAAAATAAAATAAATTTAAAAATGAATCTTAAAAAAAAAAAAAAAAGACATATTGAAAGCACTGTCCAGGAGGAAAAGGCTCTGAAATGCAAGAGGAACTATATTTGTGTAAGCTTTGACAGTTTACTAAGTTCATTACATTTCCATTCATCATTCAATGGACACCACACTATTTGCAGAAGAAATATCAGGGAGCAGAAACAGGAAAAGGAAATTTTTTCCAACAAAGCCTTGACTTCATCTTTCTACCTTTAATACAAAAGTAGCATCTACAAAGACAACTGGAATCTTCAAATACACACAGAAGAAACATGTCTTCTTTTCTCCTTTTCTGCACATACACAACTTTGCATTAGAATTCAACTTTGCATTCCTGTTTTTGAAGGCCATGAAATGCATGGGACATCTTGCTGTGATACGCTCAATTAAACAGAACTCCTTAAAGGTGAAAAGGAATAATCCTAATAGTGTCAGTTACTGATTGCTTACCTGAGCCGGAAAATGTTCTAACGCTCATTGTTCACAAAAACCCTTTAGATTAGCTAGTTATTCTAATTTTAAAGACTAGAAAACTACAGATGAGAAATCTGAGGACATGTCAAGCAATCTGGGACTCCATAACTCACACTCTCAATTCCTAAGCTAGATAGCATATATATAGTACAAAGGACCCTGAGGTTCAAATGAGAAAATCTGGCTTCAAATCTACTAGTGTACCAATACTTACTAGTGTACTGACCCTAGTGAAATCATGTTCCCTTTTCTTAGTTGTTCATCAGAATAATAATTTGTTCTTACAACCCATATGCCAGCTATGAGACAGACACAGGTGCTTTCATAAACAGTAAGTATATATGATGCCATTGTTCTTACAAAAGAGGTGCTAGGTAAAATGCACATGGTGTTAATAAAATAGTTTTCTGAACCTTATCAGAAATTCTCATATCCTAATTTACATTGCCATGATTTGTATGCAAAATAACTTTCAGAATGCAATTTCTTGTTGTTTTCTGCCAGTTTCCTTTACTAAATTATTTATTAATGAAGATGAACAAGTCACTTAATGGATTCTGCACTTGTGTTATTTACCTAAAAAGGTATAAACAATAACCCTCTCTACATACTTTCCAGGAAGAGCAACTGAAAACAAGTAATGTTTCTCCCACAGAATTTCTGGCACATATAAAGAGTAGCAGTGCTTACTGATTTATTATCACCACTTCTATCACTCAGCAGAATCACAAAAAAAATTAAGTTATGTTTGTTGTATATTTAGCAGTTTGTGATTATGATTACAGAAAGGTTCTTACATAAATCCACAAGACTATGGCAACTGTCCAGCATTCATGCTGCATTCTACCCTTTTCATATGATAGCAAAGATGTTGCTAATGAAATTTTAATTGAATTATAATTTTTTTCTTCTCATTCCCCATTGGCTCCTTTTACCGTCATTTCTCTCTGGCTTTCGAAGAACAGAAATTTGAAACCATATTCTTCCGGTAATCTAAAACTCCTGACATTTTATCTGTTCAAAACTTGATTTCTAAAAATTTCTTTCCTGGGATAAGTTCTATCATTTCAGTTCCTTACTAGAGGTTCAAGAACATTAGTATACAAAGCTCTATTGCATATCTTTGTTTTAGTATAAGCATACTGACCTTGAGGTGAGACTGAAGGAAACAGCAAATCCAGTAAGAAGATGTGAAAGAGAAAGTTAGAAAGAATTAATAAGGACAATATTCAGAAAAAATACTGCTCATAGACATAGACAAAACACAGAGCACAAAACTAGAGAAGTCGAAGGAATCACACACAATTCTGCATAGACACTAAAAATAGTCATTTCAGTTTTTCAATTCTCAACAAGTGTTTTTTCATTAGATTACACCATGTATTTTAATGTCAATCTCAAAAAATTTGTCTAAAATGTCCCATTTTAGACAGGAAAAAAAAATCACTTTCTCAAATACAAAGTAAAATCAGAGGCTTGTTGCTCCCCTTTCATTTGAGTAGCTAATTGTTCCTGACAACTTCACTTTATACACAAGCAGCTTACAATTGACTCTTCCTTTTCCCACCCCACTCCATTTTGTGGAGCCACATTAACCAGGAGTAAAAGCAGAAAAACATTGACAGCTTCAGTTATTCTGTTGAATACAGAACTAATTTTTTGGAAAATTTTATAAAATAATTGTCAAATATGAAAACAAAACTTATTTTCTAATTATAACCAATATTTCTCTTTTTAAAGTCCATCCCAAATGGTGCAATCTAACAGCAATAATGAACAAGAATAAAGAGCTCTGTAAGTATCAATTCATTTCCAATCCTACTTAGCAGTTAAGAGATACAAAATAGCCATGCTTAATACTCTTATACAGCATGAAGCCCCCATGGTTCATTATTGCATTTTATATTAACAGACAGTTTTATTTTAATTAATCAATTTCACTGAATTAGTATTATCCTCCAAATACTTAGACTTCTGAAGATCAGTGCCATCCAGACTGTCTTTGGGATCTAAATTTTCCCTTATAATCTAACAATTTTCTTGAATGCCAAGCACCATTTCAAATTGTACTTTAATGTTTTCTAATGTCTTAGTACTTAAAACCGAAGTTTTAAAAAAAGCCATCGTGAGAATAATGAAAAGAAAGGATGACAAAATTATCTTCAATATAGATGGAAAACAGAAACAAAATGACTTCCTCACCATCATGTAATACACAGCAAGGCAGATCCAGGTAAGAATAGAAGTCTGCTGATGTCTGTCATGGGGGCATTTTTTTGTATATTCTAAGATACTTAGAGAATCTTAAGGGAAATGATAACAATTCATGGATCTTTGGTACATATAAAATAATGTATAATGCAGACAGTGTTCAAAGGCAGGAAGAGGTCTATTGTCAAGTGATTGTTCCCAATGACTTTTCCAATTTTTATTGGTTATGATATAACAAGTTAGAATAATTTGAGATCAATAATGACACTAAGAAACCTTTTATGAATGAAGGCTCTATATGACACAGGTAAATCCATGAAAAAAATAAGTTGTTCCTTATTTTGTCAACAGTGAGCAACTTTAATTATCTTTTTACTTATTTTATTATTCATGAGTTATTTCACTTTGGCATGAAGCAATAGGTCATGGGAAATAAATTTAAGAGAAAAAATAAGCACATGGAATAACTGTTAACACTTTCAAGTAAAACTCTAAAGTAACCACTGAGCAAAAATTCTTATCAAGACTATAATAGCACATTATAAGGTGCTGTACCCACAAGAAATTTTGGGATGATAACTTAATAGAATTTATGTAAAGTTTTCTTTTAAATGAAATCAGTGAAATTCATCAAGGAGGAAGAAGAAACTAGCAGCTTCCCCAGAAAGCAAGCTAAAGCAAGCAGGATCAGATAAAGAATCAGTCATCTTTAGCTAAAACACTCTGACATCTTTCTCCTTTTTCTATTTTTTTTAAATACTGTCCATTCTCCCTCATGAAAGAACATACATCATCACCAGAGTAGCAGTCGTTTCTCTTGTATTCCAACTACATTACAGTCATATTCACTGAGGCTGTACTTTATTAATAGATCAAAGGCATATAAACTTAAAGGAAACTGTTCTCTCATTGGAACCATTGCAACAATGAATCACATAATGATTTTGCCAAAGTTATGAACAGTTTTAATAGTAATGTGTAAATGTAGGTCTCGGAAGAAATTAAAATGAGTATCAAATCAGGATTTCTATCCAGAAAAATATTTACAAATATGAAGACTAAATATGTAGGTTTATGTTTTCAGATTATATTGTGCCACATATGCCTGAATATATTATACCAATATAAAATAATCACAAAAATGAAGTTGATTTGGCCCTCCCTTGTGGCGCAGTGGGTTAAGCAATGCACTATGAAGCAAAACGCAGCCACTGTAGCACGAGTTCAATCCCTGATGCCTGCCAGGGAGGGGACCCACATGGTGCGGCAGACCTCTCCTGCCTCATCCACTGCTCCCCTCAGCAGTGTGTTTCGGTCGATCTGTCATGACTCTGGCCTGCTCCCTAGCTCTTGTATGCATAAATAAATAAATAAAAAATTTTTTTTAAAAGAATGAAGCTGATTTTCCCAATGAAAAGTCTAAAATAAAATTTAGGTCAACTTAACTAATTTCATGAAGGCACAGGTTTTTGTATATAGTGTCTCCCGCTATATTCCCAAAGCCCAGAAAAGTGACCAGCAAACAAGAGCCTCCATAAACAGAGAACAAGAGCCTCCATAAATAGAAAAATTAAGTCATTACTTAATGAAGAAGGAAAAGATGTATATACATTTTTTGTTAAAGACAGTGGGTTGTCGAGAAAAAATTAAACTCACAAACTGGCTATCATTTTCATAAACTTAATAATTATAAATCTTGCTAAGAGTGGTGTTAAGAGATGCATATTTAAAGGGAGAATAACCAGTCAAAAGGAATAAGACATTAAAAAGAAGTTGAGGGTTTTAATAGACTAAAGGTTTACAAAAAAGTTTACCCCTCCTTTTCATACATTTAATCCCTCTGGCTAAGTTTCCAAACACACCCCAAAATGAAATCTGCGTCCCAGTTAGTATTTTCCCACAAGTCAGGAAACAGCAAATTTTCTATTAATTCTTTATGATACACAATAAAAGAGTCTACTGTGCATTAGGTCACTGAAAATTCCTAACTTTGATAAATCAAAAGCAATTCTTAATATGAAAATCAGAAGATGGTTGTTCATTCTCTAAATATATAAATTTCTAAATGGTAACAAACTGAATCTAAATAAACCTCATATTAAACTGAGGATTTCTGCTGGAAATAACCAAACTCAGCAGATTTGTTAGTATTTCTATATTAGCGAAAAAGGTAACAAAGGAAATACAAAAGCTACATTATGAAGCAACACACAACATGCGGCATGACAAATAGCGCTCCCTGTATATTGCCAAAACATGCATATTTAGCTAAAAGGAAGAGCATGAGTGAAAGAACAGACAACAACCAATTCTATCAGAATTCAATCAGCCTAAATTACTCTCCTCTCAAAGAATGTTAACCATTATGCCAAAGAAAAGCCTTTTCATTATAAATAAAAATTTTTACAAAAAATTTTAATATGTTCACTTTAGAAGAGAAAATCTCAATTATATTCAGGGTTTCTAAATCTAACCTAAATCACTCAATTTATCTAAGAATATATAAAGCTCTAGGGTTTGTTGTTGTCTTTCCCATAAATTAACCTATAAAAATATCCAAAGCCATCAAGTAATGACTTTCTGGAAATATCAACTTAGTTTGGCCACAGTAACTACTTACTTAATAAAACACTAAGACAGATGCTGCTATAAAGGTATTTTGCAGATATAATTAAAGTCCACAATCCATTTAAGAAGATTATCCCAGATAATGAGACTGGGCATAACAGAATCCTTTGGAAAGCCCTAAAAGCAGGACTAAGGTTTCTCCAGGAGAGAAAAACTTCTGCATCTGGACCACAGTTTCAGCACATGCCCACAGGAGTTCTATTTTGAGAATTGCTAGCGATCTCTTCCTAACATTCTCTGTGGAGATTTCAAGACCTGCTTAGCCAGTACCCCATAATCATGCTGGTTCTGCCTCTCTGGTTGAATTCTAATGCACAGTACTTAGTGTATGGAATATGAATTTAGAAGCAGTATTTCTTAGATATAATTGACAAGTATTTTTTATCTGCAGGTGTATGAGTGAGCTTGTACAATCATCTTATTTTTTTAATGCCACTGTTCAACACTAAACCATTTCTGCAAAGAACTACTATTGTTCTGTAAGAAAAATATAAGTGATTCTGTTTTTCTCAAGGCCAAAAAGCATAGGTCTGAGAATTCTTCGTGCTTTAATAGGAACCTTTTAATGTTGGAGATCTTTAAATAATAATTACTAGGAAACATGTAAAGAATTCTAAGATTTTTTTTATAGTTCAATGATTATAATGGTCTGCTTTTATTTTCTTCCTGAGAAGGTGGCTGAACATACTTCAGGAATGAATTCTACATCTGAACTAATGTGTGGTATTAGAGCTGCATCAGCTGACTACTACTTTCAAAGGGTATTCCAGCATAAGAGCAACCCATGAAAGAAGAACTGGAAAAAAAGCCTGAGACAATTACAATCAATTCTATCTTACCAGACAGAACACGCACTTTGTCCACTATCAACATATTTAAGAGGCATAACTGAACTTAAAATTTAACTGGCTGTTCTTTAATTCTGATCAAGCAACATCCCCGCAAGCCCCAGCAGTAGCGAGAGCAGCAGCAGCAATTCAGTCTAGCACAGAACCATAGCCTTACATAACACTCACTTTCCCAGGAAGTCCCAAACAAACCCCCCTGACGGTGCAGGGACAGAAACCTGGCGTGGAAGGTACAAACTGCGGGAGACTGGCTTTCTGAGAGACAACATGGCCAAGAGGGAACACACATATATACACAGAGACCAAAACCCCGATGAAAAGGACCATGATAAATCAGAAGAAAGATGAAGAAACTCAAATGATAAATTACAGAAGACAGACACCCACACATAGGAAACAGTGGAATAGCAAACACAAGAAGCAAATGGTTAGTAAGAAACACAGCAGCCACATACATGCCCCTGAGCCCTAAATCTGGGAAGAAAAGGCAAGATATCATACTGTATTTGAATGTTTATTAGTAGACTTTACGATGTTGCTGAGTAATAAATCACAGTAGCAAAAGTGCCTTTTAGAAACTTTATTTTCTGGTAGAAAAAAAAAGTCAAATCCTAAAACAAAATTAACAAAACAGAGTGGCCAGAGAACAAAAAAACTATGCAGTGATTTTTCAACCTCATGAAAAGTCATATTCTGTACAAAGAGTAGATCACTTACAACTCTTTCTCAAAATGTGAGAGATATAGTGGCTAATAAAAACTATTTGGTGTGCTTTGGATTGCAAATATAGACAATCCTATTTCTTAATTCTCTCCTCCCAAATCACCTTCATCATTCAAAAATCAGTCTAAAATGAAACACTGTTTTTCAATCAAACTGACTGGAAGAGTAAGCAATAGTTTCAATGTAGATTTTTAACATAAGAAAACAAACCTAAAAAAAATTGATCAAGAAATTTCTTTTCTACAACATTGAAAATATATTTAGTAGGATGTCACTAACCCATCAAAAGCATGGTATTTTTAAATCCATGCAGTACAGCTACTGATTCCAGGCTTTTGATTCCAAAAACAAAGAGAGGCATATATTCACGTGAATTTTATAGGGTATGCTATGTGTGTATTTTAAGAGGAAGGTAAAGAGCAAATGTGTTAGAAGATATACAAAAATACACAAGATCTAATCTTGAGACGTTGGTAATTTGTTAATTCTGATTTAAGGTATTTTAATCATTTGTCTTACCCAGAACCAAGGATATCTAAACAGAGTTAATATCAAAATAAATGGCAATCAGTCCACATTACTCATATTTTCAGTGCAGTGAAGGAGAACTATGAAGGAAAATATCAAGTCTATCAACCCCCCCCCCTCCAAATTTTAAACAACAAAAACTTAAGAAAGTAGTATAATCTTTGCCAACTGTAACATTCTGTAGTGACTTCACTCTGTCACTGTCAGTTTCTTTGGCTTGTTCAGAAGAACAGATTAATGAAGTTCTACTGAAAGAACTGTTTTCTATGTACTGTGTATATATGTTAAGTAAATAGTATAAAAGCAGAGGCTAAGAGTGATATGTTTAATTTTTAGTATAAAATATCCTAATAAGAAAAAAAAAAGAAAAAATTCAAAGAGAGCTGTTGACTAGATCTGTTCAAACTCAGCTCATTTTGAAGAATTCAAAGTCAAAGCTCCATAAAATTCAAGTCTCCTCAAAAGGCCTTCCATCTTCTAAATTTGACCTATGCACTTATTACTATCTGTTTTTCTATAATACAAACTGTGAAAAGCCTAAAGATTTGTAGTCCAAAGGAGCATCAACCAATAAAATGTCTAAGCCAAAGAAAAAAATACTAAATTCTTGAACTTGAGGCTCATTTAACCCTTAGAAAAGATAATGATTAAAAAAGTACGGAATTACTAAACTGTCTTGATTAGTCAATAGAAAACTTTATTCTCCTAATTATTGAATACTTTCTCTTTCAAACAATGATCTTGAAATCTATAGTTTCCCAATTTACTCTCATTCTATGTTGCCTTTTGGAGATTGCAACAATGAATTTACCCCTCAATTTAAAAGCTGATAATAAAATAACATCAAACATTCAAGAACCTAAGTTCAGAAAGGCAGCTACATTGAAAAAGCATGTCCCCCAAAGTAGAGTTTTTCAAATCACACTTGATGCTCTCTAATATATTCAGTTTCCCTTTCCTTACCTTTCCAACTCAGCAATCTTCTTATCTTTGTCATTCTTCTCATTTTCCACTTCCTTCAAGATTTCCAAGAGACGATCAACTTCTGCCTGGGCCTTGCTAGAGTCATCTTTGTACCTGGCAATTTCTCTCTCTAACTGCTGTATTCGATCATTCATCTCAGGACTGGCTCTGGCTTCTAAAGTTGCTTCATGTGCCTACAAAGAAAAGGGGGGTTCAAATTCTATCAGATATATATACTGGGGCGGTGGGCAAATTATGTCCTGAAGAGATATCTACATTTCCATTTAAACAGAGTATTATCAAATATTCAACAGCTAGTCTCAGTTTATAGGATTTTTCTCCGCTTAACTGTGAGAGAGACAATATATTAGTAAAGAGAATAACAGTTACCTTAGATTTAGAGTGGATTTCATTTTTAAAATAACCCATCTGTGAAGATTTATTACTAAGTGAAAATGCATCATAAGCTGCAAGATGCTTCAGACTCCAGTGAGATATACTATTGACTGATTAGACAACTAGTGGTCTCTCCACAATAATGTCAAAATGCATGGGCAGAGACTCAGAGCTGATCTTCCTGTATCCAGTACCAGCGCTGACATCTAAATCTCATGTGACCCCTTCTTCCCCCTACTTTCTCTGTGTACTGCCTTACCATCATATATAAGTCACATGGTCTTAAAAATCTAGGATCACACAGGTACTGCAAGTGATGCCATAAAAATGAAGTTAGGTTAAGGAAATGGCTATCACCACTTAGGTATCTCCCTAATGTAATAATTGAGGATTTTATAAGGTAACACGGGACAAAGACAGAAATCAACAATTATATTAAGAATTTTTTTCTAAATATTTCTAAGTACTTCTTTATTCAGGATCCTGTTATAAATGACAATTAGCATTTTCACTGAATTTTGGAATACAAAGCCTTGTAACAATTAAAAACTATTTCTGATATTCAATTTTCCTCCTGGATATCTAAAAACTTGCATTCATGATCGATTCAATGAGAAAGTAAAAGCTAAAGTATTTAATTTTCACAGTATCTTAAAATGATTTGAAGAAAACATTAAAGGAATAAATATATATTCTTAAGAAATACTTTGAAAAGAAAGATCTGGTACAAAGTACATTGAATGAAAAACAAATGTTTCCATTTATTGAGCCAAATACTTGTAAAAATGACAACTGTACTTTTGAGAAGAAATCCTTTACTAATATCTTTTGATTCAGCGTTAATTACTTGTGAAAATCCAGTTTCTAACAGTGGCCTTTAAAGGAAATTCCACTGGCAGACATGTAGTTTAATGTGTTAGCAAAAAATCTGTACTGATATGGTTAAAAGTCACAACAAGGCAAAAGCAGGAGGAAACAGAGGTAGCCCTGAATGAACTAAGAATAAAACAAAAGCAAAAGTAACAAAAACAGGAACATTTCCTAAAATTTGAGGGAGTATTCTGGTCTCCAAGAAATATTTCTACTTTATATCACCCCAAAAAATTTTAGAAAGGTGTCATTTAAAAAAAAACAAAACCTAGAGTCCTACTTGAGGAAACTGAGAGATAAGATCAAATGTATTCATTTTTCTTAGGAGAGTAAAAAAAAAAACAAAACAACTAACTCATGCAAAAGACAGAAAAAAACATCAACTAGTATTCTATAGCACTACTTGGTCAGGTCACTTACTGGCTTGGATGGAAGGCTTAACACTATCTCAGGATGCTAACAGGAGCGAAGAGTCAAGGAGAAAAGAAGAAAGAAAAGTAGAAGGAAATGGTTTAAGCAGAGTAAGCAAGAGAAAGAAAAGTAAAAGGTTAAAAAACTTCAGCAGAAAAGTTCAGAGGCAAAAAAATATTTCTTTCCAGAGAGAGAGGAAAAAAAAGTTAGCATTTTAAAAAATTCTGATAATTGAAAAGTTGAATAACAATGCTTTCATTAATAATTCTGAGTTTATCATCTCATGCTGGAGATACAGAGTACCACAATTCAGGTATAGGATATATATACTTAAGATACAGATGAGTCAAAAATGCCTTCAATTTATTATGATGTCAAAACCAGTCATTTCCTACTCCAAAATAGAGAAGAAATTGTCATTGAAAATTTCAAAGACAAAGATAGTTTTTTAAAAAATTAACACAAACTAGAACACCAACCTTACATGAGTTATGGTTTTCAGCAAGAAGAAAATGTGCCAAATCATACTTCAAACAAACCCACAAATTAGCTGTAAACAAAAAATACTGCTAATACAAAACAAATATGACAAATTATAGGACTAATAAACTACTAAGAAACATTAAAACAGTAGCAAATAAAAAGCCATATCACATTTTTATTTACTTATTTTATTGAGATATAATTGATATATAACATTATATTGGTTCCATGTGTGCAACACAACGATTTGATATTTGTATGTATTCTAAAATCATTACAATTTGTCTACTTAACATCACCAATTTTTTTCCTTGCAATGAGAACTTTTATGATCTACTCTTAAAAATTTTCAAATATATAATAATATAGTATTACTGACTATAACCACCATGATACACCTTCCATCACCAGCACTTACTTAATTTATAACTACTGTAAGTAGTGCTGAAATAAACATAGGACTGTATCTACCCCTTTGAATTAGTGTTACTGCATTCTTTGTATATACCAAAGGAATGGAATGCTACCAAGGAATACCAAGGAATGGAATTGCTGGATCATGTATCTATTTTTAAAATTTTGAAGATATCCCATACTTCAAAATTTTGAAGATATCCCAGACCAGTCTACATGGTCATCATTACCATCAACATTCCCACCAACAGTCTACCAAGATTCCTTTTCTCGCCAGTACTTATCTCTGGGTTTTTTTTTTGGAAATACACCATTCTCAGGGATGTGAAGTGGTATCTCATTGTGGTTCTGATTTGCATTTCTTTGATGATAAGTGATGCTAACCATTTGCTCATGTGCTTTTTTGGCCATTTCTATGTGTCTCTGGATAAATCTCTATTCAGGTTTTCAGCTCATTTTTTGACTAAATTCCTTGAATTTTTTTGTTTGCTATTGTTGAGTTGTGTGAGTTCTTTATATATATTATTAATCCCTTGTCTGGTGTATGATGTGCTAATCCTTTCTCCCCCATCAGTAGGTCCCCTTTTTGTTTTTTTGGTTTATTTCTTTTGCTATCCAAAAACACTAGTGTTTGATATAATCCCATTTATGTAGGTTTGCTTTTGCAAACAAAGTTGGGTCTCCAAAGACATCTCTGTAGTTGCTATCCAGAGTATACAGACTACGTTATCTTCTATGTATTTTATGGCTTTAGATTTTAAAAGGTAAGGATTTAAACAATGTATCAAGTGATAAATCATATGGATAAATGAAAAATAGTATCATCAGAAAAGGGGAAAAGAAATTAAGAATGCTCTATTTTAAACCTGTATTACACATAAAGTGGGCGAGTGCTATTTGAAGTTAACTTACATTAAAGATGCATATTGCAGGACCTCCCTGGTGGTGCAAGGGGTTTATTCTCAGCACTATCAAGCTATCAGCAGCCCACTGCTCCCCTCAGCAGTGTATTTCAGTCAATCCTCCTATTCTGTTCCCCACTTTGTCTCTGGTGAATCCTCTCACCCGTCGCACCTCTGGCCTGTACCCCAGTTCTTGAATGCATAAATCTTTTTTTTTTTTAAAGGGCAAAGGACCTCAATAGGTATTTTCCTTAAAAAGACAGACACATGACCAATATCCCAGCTCCTTCATGCATAAATAAATAAATCTTTTTAAAAATGTATATTGCATTGCATAATATTTTTGGATATGACACCAAAAACACAGCAGTTTAAAAAAATAAAATATGTAGGACTACATCAAACTAAAACTTTTAACACAAAAAGAAAACCATAAGAAAAAGGCAAACAGAAAACATGGGAAATATTTGCAAACTCTATAGCTAATAAAGCATTAATATCTAAAGTACATAAAGAATTCATACCCACAGCAACAAAAACAAAGAACCCCATTAAAAAATGGGCAAAGTTGGGCCTCCCTGGTAGTGCAAGGGGTAAGTCTCACCACTATGAAGCTCAATCCCGGGCCAGACAGGTGACCCACATGGTGCAGGAAACCTCTCCTGTCTTGCCTGCTGTTCCCCTCAGCAATGTATTTCAGTAGATCCACCTGCTCTGTTCCCCAACTATATTTTTGGTGAATCCTTCTCCCCTCCCACCCCGAAACACATAAATCTGGCCTGTACCTCAGTTGTTGAATGCATCAATAAATAAATATTTTTTTTAAAAATAGGCAAAAAACCTGAACTGGTATTTTCCTATAAAACAGGTCTATGGAAAGACACTTAATATCACTAGCACGACAATGAGAGAATACCTCACACATATCAAGGAGACTATTATGAAAAAAACACAAGTGGTAAGTATTAGCAAGAGTGTGTATTTCATTAGTAGAACTGCAAACTGATTCGGTCATTGTAGAAATGTAATTATTATATGATCCAGAAAAAACCCACTCATGGATCTAGAGCCAAAGAAAACAAAATCAGTATCTCAAAGAGATATTTGCAAACTCATGTTCATTGTAGCAATATACACAATAGTCAAGGTATGGAAACAACCAATGTGTCTATGGATGAATGGATAAAGAAATGTGGAGTGAATGGCAATCAACAAAAAAAAGGGGGGTGGGTGGGTGGAATGGAGGAAATCCTGCCGTATGTGATAACATGGATAAACCTGAAGGACATGATACTAATATGCCAGACACAGAGAAACAAGTACTACATAGTCTCACTTACATGTAGGATCTAAAAATAGCTGAACTCATAGAAACAGAGAGTTTAATGGTGGTTTCCCAGGTTACGAGGGGGTTGAGGTGTGGGAGAAACAAGGAGATGTGGGTCAAAGGATACTAACTTTCAGTTACAAGATAAGTCCTAGGAACCTAAAACACAGGCTAATGACAATAGTCAATAATAATACTGTATTATATACTTGAAATTTGTTGAGAAAGTACTAAACGGTGTTCTCACCACAAAAAAAAGGTAACTATGTGAAGTGATGGATTGTTTAATTAGGTGACTACAGTCAACTTTTCATATGTATACATATATCAAATTACAATGTTCTACACTTTAAATATATACAATTCTTATTTCACAATATATCTCAATAAAACGGGGGGAGGAAAAATGCATACTTCAACTCTAGGGAAACCATATTTAACATTTTAAGAAACTTAATTCATGTGTTAAAAGAGAAGGGAACTGTAATGACACAAAATCCTCAATGAGAAACAGTAAAGGAAAAAACAGGAGGAGGAAACGAATAAAACAGAAAATTCAAATAACATTCTCATTCTTGGAATAAGTCACTGTAGAAACAGTACAATAGAAAAACATCAGTAAAGAACTAAAATGAAAGTGGATAATCACCTAGAACCAAACAATGGGAAATATGAAAACAAGGATGGCCATGGGTAGAAAAAACAGTAATAAATCAATAGAAAAACACCAGTAAAGAACTAAAATGAAAGTGGATAATCACCTAGAACCAAACAATGGGAAATATGAAAACAAGGATGGCCATGGGTAGAAAAAACAGTAATAAATCAAAGTAGAGGGAAGCTATCAACCTCTTCTATACAAAGATAAGTTTGTATTTTTTTTCTGATGAATCTAAATATAAAATCAAAAATTTGAGAGACCGTAGAAATTACCAGCTATAAAAGGATCATAAAAGGAGACTAAAAATAAGCAGAACAAAAATGTGGAATTTTTATAAACAGGGAAGCTTAACATTAATTTTGATATTAGTTTTATTTTTATTTTTTTACAACTCAGTTTTATAACCCTACCTATATCTAACAGTTTCACCTTTAACATTCATACATTAAACAGAAAATTACCTCCACTTTTTTAGTGAGGGGGAAAAAAGCCAACAAATGTGAATTAATTATAATTGGAATCCTTAATCTTAAAAAATTATTTTTCTATATATTCAAAAGTAACTTTAAGATATGGATTTTCTCCCTTTCCTGAGCTTAAGAATATGATTTTTAACTTCAGAACACCCTAAATGAAAATTCAGTATGAGGATATCAAGCTGCAGACACCCAATGCATGGAAAGAAAACTTGACGTTTCATGACTAGTTTATACCCTTTTTCATAGAAATCATATGAACAGGACCCAGTTAATTTAACCATTCAAAAACCTCAGTTCTGACACAGTATCTTTGTGATAGACATACAAAATCCTCTGAAAACTAAAAACTGCCATGTAAATATCAGAGGATTAATCAAAGAAATAGCAAATATCAGTACCATATCCTACTACCATCCATATAGGTAATTATCACTATTAAAGTTGTCACCTAGGAAATCTGATGCTAACAGAGGAAAAGTATCAGAGAATAAAGATTAAACTGTGGTCTTATTCTTCATTGATAAGGGAGATATATATTTTAATCTTTATTTAACCTCTTAATTTTCTAAGCGTTTGGGAGTCTCATAAGTAAAATAGGGTAAGAATTCTAAGAGAAATAATCAAAGTATAAATAGTATTTTGAGAGTTAGGGTTACTCCACTAGGGTAAATGATTCTATAGAATTTTCTATTATGTTCTTATTTACAACAAAAAAAAGAAAATAAACATTTTTTTCTTTTACCTTTTTCAACTGTGATTCCATTTTCAGACACTCCTCCTTCTTCTGCTCCAAAGCAATCTCTAGTGTCTTAAGCCGTGAGTCCTTTTTCAGTCCTGAGGAAGCCAGGGAAGAAGCATGCTCTTTCAGATCCAAGAGTGAAGCCTAAAAGAATCAACATAACTATAACTAAATGGAAATTAAAATTGTTGGATTATCCTGTAAGTTTTTTACCATTCTAGAACTGATAAATTCCCACCTCCGGAATACTGATATACAAATAAATAGATAGATAGCTTTAGCTTTCAAGTGTAAATATCAGAGAGGATTAAACAAAGAAATAGATAGCAAATATCAGTACCATATCCTAATATTCACCAGTATAGGGAATTATCACTACTAAAGTTGTCTCCCTGGAAATCTGATACTAATAGAGAAAAAGCATCAGAATAAAGTAACAAATAATTAAAAAATAAAAAAATACGAAGGGATTCCCAAGAAATACCCAATGAATAGTGATTTAAAGAGTTCCATTAATGCATATCCATTCCCACAAAATAAATGGAAGTAGATAAAACTTTGTTAATGCAATCAGTTAATTGTAATAGGTACACTGACTTAAATTTAAAATACTTTTTCCTTTTAGAAGGAAATTTCCATGAGAAATAAATTTCTATAAATTTTCCTAGAGGTAGTATAAAGAAAATCCAGAGAAAGCCCCTACAGCGCATGCATCACTAGTTGATGATAAGGTGTTAATAATTTTTGCTAACTAAGTCACATTAATAGGATTTCTTTAAAAGCCAGTCCTAATTGTGATGGTTCATATTCAGTCAACAATCACTTAAGATTTCTCCAACAACACTGAAATGAACTCTAAGAGCTGTTAGAAATTAAGTTTTGCAGGCCTCCCTGGTGGCGCAGTGGGTTAAGCAACGCACTATGAAGCAAAATGCAGCCACTGCAACACGAGTTCGATCCCTGCTGCCGGCCAGGGAGGGGACCCACATGGTGCAGCAGACCTCTCCTGCTGTGCCCGCTGCTCCCCTCAGCAGTGTACTTCTGTTGATCTGCCTGTTCTGCTCCCCACTCTCTGTGGTGAATCCTCTCACCCCCCACACACCTCTGGCCTGTACCCCAGTGCTTGTATGCATAAATAAATAAATCTTTAAAAAAAAAAAAAGAAATTAAGTTTTGCATATTCCTTTCATGTATCACCTTCCTTACCATCAGTACAATATTTCTCCAGATGTAACGAGACCCCTCAGTTATTTTAATATTTATAAAAATGTCACTAACAAATAAGAAACCAACTCATCACTGAAAAGTCAGATTTAGGAAATGAATGACCCAATCTACTATGGCTCTACAATGCTTCCTGAAATATCCCTTGGAATATTCCTAAAAGTCCTGCTGCCAAGAATACTAAGAAATTAACTTGACTTCAGTTGACTTTTCATAATGTGTATATATATATCAAATTACAAAAATCATCCATCAAATACTTTATATACATTATGTAAATACCAACAACACAAACAAGGAATGCACCAACTGAGCAAAACAAAAAATTCCATTTTGTGATCTTAACCTCTTTCTCTGAAAGATCGCCTTGTAATAGGCTGACTTTTTCTTTCAGGTCTTTAAGATCTTTTTTGTAGTTATCAATTTCCTCTTGCTTCTCTCGCTCATCTCTGTCCCGCTGCTCCTTTAAACGTTCAATTGTTCGCTCCTGATAAGAAAGCACATGAATACATGAGAAAATTCCTCCCATGCTTACATCATAAAACTGTAATTTAGCTGTTAGCTGATAAAATTTCATTCTGCCACCTACCATTCAAAAGACAGTGAAAAGTTAATAAAAAAATTCTTTAAAAGAATTCATCTATTCTACCTACCTAGCTATAACAAAGATCTGGTTTTGTTCTTTTGGTTCCCCTGGGTTTTGTTTCCACTAATCTAAACTAGTATTAGATGCCCCTAAAGTTTTCATTTGATAATATAACATTTATCTAATTCCCAAAATAACCAAACTTATAGAAACCCCACTTACATCCTAGTGATAATAAAAAAAAATTTCTTCTTTATATATAATTCACATGTTGTCTATAAGGGTAATGGAAACAATGAAAAATACACACACCAGAAAAATCCCAGGGAAGTTGTGGAGATTCTGGTATATTGAACTTCAAGCATAATGAAGGATAAAGAAACAGAGACCATTAAAACTCCCTTCTGTCAACAGATAATCCGGAGGCTTGAAAGTCAAAGGAATCTAAGCATATTCTGGATATTATTAATGACCGTATTAAGGGATCAAGGCTTGATACCTGAGCAGGCAACCTGAAGCATTCTGAGTCCAAGAGGTTTAAGGGACACTGGTCTTGTTCCTTTAAAAAAAATCCAATTACAAAGCCCCACCAAGACTCCTTAAATCTCCATCCAAGGCAATGACAATATATACCATTTCTTATTTAATCAATCATTCCTTAAAAAGTAGGCTCACTCATAAATGTAAAATGAAGCAAGGCCAACACCAGAAAAATGGTTAAGTACACTAAATTAATAACTAAAATTTGTTAATATTTTAGGTAACAACATGGTAAAGGACAGATTATCTACTGTCTCCTGATGGTCATATCTGATGTCCCCACATCCCCAAATTTTAGTCGACCATATAGTAAAACTTCACTGTTTCTTCAGAGGATAGTAAATAGGGAACATATGACAGGTCCTCTAGAAATTTGCTCACTGGAATCCATCTTGCCTAGAAACAGATGCTTAAATTGGCAACAGTAAAACAGATTTTCTTTCCTCTAATACTATGTAGCAGAAGTATAGAGAGCTCTTTTCCCTTTTGCCCAAAGGAATTTCTTCTGTCTCCTATGTCCATCATAGGGTAAATTTTAGATTAATAAGAAAGCAGAACAAATGTGTCTGAAGATTCAGAGCAGTCACTCACTTTCTCTGCAAGGGCTTCCTCCAAAGTTGTCAAGGCAGTGTCGGTGTTGGTAGTGTCGGCCTGCAAGGATTTGACTCGCTCTTTCAAGCTGCTCATTTGTTTTTCTTTATCTCTAAGTTGCTCTTGAAGATTTTCAATCTGAGTGTGCACATACATTTAAGGGGTGGGGTGGGGAGGGAGACAGGAAAATTAAGAGAAATAGTCACACTTAACATCATTTTAGGTGGGGAAACAAGTAGATCAGTGTCATCTCTAAGTGTTCTGTAGAAATTTTTAATGCTAAAGGTTCAGAACTACATGTAAAGCTTTAGGCCCAGAATTTATAGACAGAACAAAAAAAAAAAAAAAAGATGCAAACATGGGTATGGACACAAGAAGGAAAGTTACTAGAGAGAAGAAAACCCATTACATACAGATGGGGATGGAGAGTGATGAGAAACTGGATTACTTACAAAATAACATTATATATGTCTAGAAGAGACAAGGATGGAGAGAATGGAACAGCTGGACAGTAAGAAAGACAAACCAGCAGTATGAAGGAAAAAATTACTAATAAATACTAGTGTTAAGTTAGATTTTTATCCTTTAGCTAAACAGCAAGCATTTTCAATGACACTCCTTATTGTTGTTATTCATTCCTTTATACACATTATATTTATTCATTTACTCAAAAAGTATCTACTAAATTATCTAATATATGCCAGACATTAGTGATGCAAAGAAAAATTAATAGACTCATTTTTATTATGCTATGAGATGCTTAGAGAACTCTCATTATGAGGCTGAGTACAAGCTATGGATGAGCCTGTGTGCCATTCTAAAAAATACAGACTTTCTTCTAGACAGATGAGAACCATCAGTAATTTTTAAGCAAAGAAATGGTCTGGTCAACTCCATAGTTTAGAAAGATAATTCTGAGGACTGCGGAGAAGAAATTTAAGGAAACTTGCATAGAAACTAGGAAAACAAATGTTGTGTCAATTCAGTTAAGAAATTTTGGAAATTAAACAAGCATAGAGATGGAAAAAAAGGGATACATTTTGTGTTGATAGCAGATTATCATTAAGGAGATTCAAACACACCTAATGAAAAGTATTATGTAAAATGTAAAGGAGATATTCTTAAGAAACTAAAAGCAATTATCTAACTCACAAATTTCAATCATTCATTAAATACACATCCAAGTTCCTGCTATACCAGACACTTTCTAGGTGTTAATATAGAAGGAATTAGGACAGACAAAAATCCTACCTTCAAATAGTTTACATTCTAATATGGTGGACAGTGAATGAAATATGTACAATGGTGACAAGTTTTATGAAGAAAATGAAGGATAATTGTTCTTCATTATTAAAAGAAGCTAAGTTATTTTGCATGGCTCTTAAAAAAGCAATAAATGTTGTCTCTTTGGAGAAGACTTTCTTGCTCTTACTCTCATGAGAATATGATGATCATCCTCTGAATGTCACTGCACATATGCACACTATATATAAGTCAACACTTATCTCCATTCTTTCAGTCATTTATATATTTATCACATCTCTCCATCTTTCCATTTATCTATATAACACTAATCCCTAACTATATTATTTTATACATTTTTCCACGAGCATACAGGATTCTGCCCCTACACACCAATTTTGTGTCTTCACATCTGGCACACGTCAAGTCTATAATATATATCGGTTAATTAATTAGTAAATGATAATTTATGCTTAGACTTATATAAAATGTCTTTAGACATACACCATGAACTTCTGCCCAGAAATTAACATACAGAATATAATGCCCTCATAGTCTCATATTATTTCAATGTTTATTATGTAATTTCTATAAAAGATACAGTGGATATCCTATTATATACTAAGCTAAATTAGCCACACAATCTAAAGTATATATATGATTTACAAAAAGTTTTTAAAACAACAGCCAAGAGAAAAGCTGATCAGCTGTGCATAAACGTGAATACTAACAATAAAGGTAACTGGAATAATGTTAAATATGCTGAGAAAATCTATCCCAAAAAAAACCCTGTTTTATAACAACAGAAAGCATAGCATGCCTAAAATAACAACTATAATAACAACAGTAAAAACATTTGTAGTGGTGGTGGTGGTGAGACAGTAGTACTGATAACAGTGACAGCTAAAACTTAAAGCATGTATATATATGTCAGGCACTTTGCAAAAATTTTGTATGTAATAATTAAGCATCACTACAAAACTATGAGAAAATTACTGGGCAATCTACCCAGATTCCTATTCTTAATCACTATGCTATAAATAGTATGTTCAGTACTGGAGGAGAGAAGAGGGAGAGCAGCAGGAAAAACAACCACACACAAAGGTGATCAAAACAACTTTCCAAAAACTATTCACTATTATCCAATAATACTCATTAATAAACATAGTATGTTATTACTATGGTCACTTACATTGAAACTTTATTACTTGCTGAAATAAGGAATAAAGAGTGGTTTAGCCTGTTTGGCCTGTTTAGACTTTCAAGGGCTAGAATGAAGCTAGTTATCTATATGAAGTAAGGAAACTGTCCATGAAATAACTAAAAGGCTAGTCTTCTTTTACTGAGCATATATAACGGTATTTAATATTAAAGTTGATTTCTTAATATAGTCATATTGAATGCTAATTAATTAATAAAATGATTGTTGCAGAAAATTATGTATCTTATAATCCCATGGGCTATTTTCTACTTTATACATACCCTATCTGATACAGAAATCATTAGTACCTATTAGTATGTTTTCAATTTCTGCAAGAGCAAAATTTTGTAGAGACTGAAGGAATTGGCACTTATTCTGTATCTGTGTCCCTGATGATAAACTGAAAAGGGGACGCTCAACCAGGGTTACACGTAGAATTTAACATCCCAGATGGAAGCACTAACAATGAGGAATTCAAGAAGGGAGTGTTTTTTAATTAACTGTTCAGAGAAAGGAGACATTTTCCTTAAAATGACCTCTCTAGTCATAATAGTATTCTTTTAAAGGAGTTGAAAAGACGATAATTACTAGATAGAGCCTTCTCAATACACAAAAACCAGATAAAACCAGAGAAAAGCTCATAATGCCAAATGTAGCTACATGTGAATTCATCAAATCTGCACACCAGTTCCACACTGGCACAAATTTCTTGACATCTTTTGTTTTGTGTTTTATCAGGAATGCCGGTTGTCAAGAACTACCATGTTCCAATCTGGGTGATTTATTCCTAGTCAAGTAGAACTGATTATTTCTGCCTCACCTCAAAGTAAAAGCAAAGTCTTCCTTAAAGAAATAAAGCTCTAAGGACAAGGTATACCAGAAACACTTCTTGTAATCACCTGGATACTTTAAACGTCATTTAAAGGAAATACATTTTTTGATGATGTCTCCGTCACTGTTCTAAGCAGCCATCAGCATCAAATTTATTATGTGACGTGAGTTATTCAGAAAGGCTCGTAACTTTGCACCTTCTTGGTCAATATCACCCTTCCATAACAGTGATAGAAATACAATCTGGATGAGCTAGTTATAGTCAGTCAACAAAGAGGGATCTATAGTAATTAATAGAATCTAAAATGGAAAAATTCACTAACCCTCAAATTTCTAGTCTTTTTTTTTTTTTACGACCCTACACCCTGGTGAAATTTATGAACAAAGCACAAATATAATTAAACAAAATGAGGTTTTCCTTACACTATATTGACTTCCAAATTTTTACTTTTTCAGTCATGTTACCAGTGGCTAGAAGATACAAGAGTGACTAAGACTGAGAAATTCCAAGCAAGGTTTTAAATTCAATTTAGATTGCTAAGAGCTTCTATATTTGTATTCTGTTACTTTTAATGCTAAAGTACTATATTATTATGATAAAGATTAAATATTTTAAAAATTCATTTCATTAGAGTTATCGCTATATTTTATCTTAAAACTGTTTAAATTAAACTATACAGGAAATACATTCAGAGTTCAGTGCGCCAAAGGGATTTTATTAATTGCTAGGAAAGGAAGAAAGTTATTTGACAGTCTATCTCATGAGACAGATAATAGAACAACCTCCTGTATTAAAATAACTAGATGATATGAAGCTAAAGCTGGTAAGACCAAAGGTCACTGCAGTCAAGATCTGTTTGGAACAATTAAGACAATGGCTCAACTACTGCTTTTTTATCTGGCAGGTATATGTAAAATCTTGACACACCTTATTGTGCTAACATAAATCCCAAAACAAAATATGATCCATTAAATCCACAATGACAATCTTTCTGAGGCAGTGATAGTGCTGAAGCAGCACTCAGGACCTCAGTGCACATCATCCAATTGAATTGCACTGCTTGCTGTTGAACAATGACTATGGTTAGCTACACAGAACAATCTTAGATCTAATATTTCAATAATACATTTTAGAGATGGAAGGCCCAGTATTTTAAATAACTAACTAAAACAGACACAGTACCAGGCTAAGTTAAAAAAAAAAAAAAGTAACTTTTTTTTTTAGTTTAGAATATTCTTGGCATTATTTCTTAACAACAAAGTTGTGAAAATCCAAATACATAACAATAGGAAACCAGTTAAATTAAAAATGATCTATCCACTGATGGAACAGTATGCAACTACTATAATTAATATTCTTGAGGATTAAGGATATGAAAAAACACTTATTATAGACCACTACATGAAAAAGAAAAGTTATCAATAAAGTATATTATCCAATCTAAAGTAAGGAAAATTATTTTTACCTAGATTTTTCCTCATAACTTTTCCATATTTTTCATATATTTAGAATGGGCATACATCATTTCAATGATAATGACAAAGCAATAATTTTTAAAGTGTTACCTAAGAAATCTTAGGATTCATGATAAGGAATATAATCAGGATTGTGAAAAGAAGAGTTCTCATCCCATATGCACTTATCAAAATAGCAGTCTCTAGGGTCTTCTGTGGGGCAGGTAAACAATTCTTTAACCCGCACCTTTCATAGCTTCATACAGTAAGACCAAACATATCAAGTTGTCAGATACACTGGGGATTTCCTGAAATGCCAAAGAATGACTGGAAGGCAATTAAAAGAAATCAAAGAAACCAAGACATTCAAATCCTACTTGAATTAAAAAGTCTGAACAGAGTGGTAATGGGATGATTCAAATATTTTATCTAAATTCAAGTTCATCCCACTAAATTTTTATTTTAGCCAGTTTTACTTCTACAGCCTGAAAGTTAACCAATATTCTTTACTAGAGGGACAAGGTTGGGCGTCCCAGGAAGCAGACCTTGAAACAGATTTTACTGTGCTAGAAGTTTGTTACTGCTCCTAGCTCAACCAATGGAAAGAAAGAGGTGCAGGAGAGAAGGATTATGCAAAGGAGGGAATTCAGCTACCATGAAGTATTCAGACAACTCTATGAGGAACTCTGAATCTCCAACAACTTTTCGTGGTTGACCCAAATAAGGACAAAGGGGACTCAAGCCCTGTACCCTACACAAATATCAATCACCAGGTCCAAAGGGAAGAAGTATGCCATTGGGTTTTAGCCAATGGTTGCTTTGGCCAGGGACATCTCCACAGAGACTAATGACAAAGGACAAACTAAACAGCACTTCCAGCTACTAAGGAACACATCCTTCAATCCTCAAGAGAGATCTAGGTCACTCATCACAGCACACATCATATCTAGCAGTTATACTCTCTATCTAAATTATAGTTGAAATGAAATTGCAGTTACTCTCCATTTATGCTATTTTTGAACCACATACATAATTTTACAGCTTTGTTAAATCTATAGACCTTCATAGACCAACCTGGTTGTCTCATAGATGGTGAGCATTTTTATTCAGGAGTTCATGGATGGCCTTTGAAATGTGTTTGACATCCCAGTTCACATAAATGAACCATGTGTACTTTTACATGCAAAGTCTATAATAGTTTTCATCAAAGTTTCAAAAGTATAAAGAAGTTAAAAAGTATCAATCATTGGGGCCTCCTTGGTGGTGGAAGGGGTTAAGACTCAGCACTATGAAGCTATCGGCAGTCACTACAGTACGAGTTTGTACCCAGCCAGGGAGGTGACCCACATGGTACGGCAGACCTCTCCCTTCTTGCCTGCTGCCCCCCTTGACAGTGTACTTTAGTCAATCTGCCTGTTCTGTTCTCCATCCTGGGTGAATCCCAGGTGAATCCTCTCACCCCCCTCACCTCTGGCCTACACCCCAGCTCTTGTATGAACAAATTAAATAAATCTTTAACAAAAAATTATCAATCACTGGTTTTCTTTTCAAATACCAGGGATATTGTTTAAGATCAGCAGCCACTTCACCTAGAATTGCTGTGTAGCTATTTTATAAAAATACTGTGCTTACCAAATTTGCTGTTTGGCCTAGGTAGGATGGAAGGAAAAGAGCCAAACACCAGTTCCTTACCTATATAAAATGGAAACCCACAAATCTTACTAAATTTAGCAAATTTTCTTTGGTAAATCTGGATGACTCTTCTAATCTACTAGGGGGAGAAAATGTATTCAGAGAAAAAAATAAGGTGGCCTGGCAATTACAGGAAGATAAAACAGATAAAGAACAAAATACATGTCTGATGCTTGAAGCTATTTTCTGGTTAGGGCGCACATATTGGTGTGGCAAAAAGAAGGAAGAGCACAAAAACCTACTTCATCAAAGCTTAATTTAATAACTTCTTCAGGTGGCTAATTATTTCAACTTCTCAACTAGAGTTGACAGATACCTGGGCAGATATCCAAACGACCATTCCCACAGGTGAGAATGCAGTACAAGTTAATTCATGTCAAATCATAAGCAGTTTATATGCAGAAGAAAATACTGACTGTGCTTCAATACTGTGATTGAGCTTTTTTAAAAAAAAAAAATCCTTTGTCCCTTTCTAGATAAATACTGTTTAGTTCTCTGACAAGTTCCTGCTACAGGGTCTCCTGAGAGACCTCTAAGAACCATCTTTGTTGTAAAAGGGATTCTGTCTCTTCCATATTCCAAACAGGAAAAACTTCATTTTTTCAATTCATTTTTATTTGTTTATTTGCTTTCCTTGTTATATCAAGCTTGTTCTTCACATTTAACTGGGTTTTCATGTGCCCATTCTCTTTCCACAGTCTGGCTACACAGTGCATCCTCACAGCAACAATATGCTTTGGCCACATCTCTCACACCATACACAGGATCAAAGCTGTGATGCACAAACCCTTCCTTGCAGGAAACACAATCCTTGTGAAAGAATTTATAATAAACCAGCCCTCCCAGAATGGTTAGGGATTCAGTAAGATGAGTATGGGAAATAGCAGCTTATTGGTTATCACTTTTTTGGAAATCAAATGAAGAATCTTTTGACTTTGGCTCATGTTTTCACCTGTATTTATCAGTCTTCTCTTGGTACATTCCATCTGGTCCAATGTTCCCCGAGCTCTTTTATGATTTCTGTGGCAATATGATAAGCATGCTTAATACTCTGGGCGGCCTGCTTCAGGGAGTCAGAGCTTTGAAGAAGCAATGCCCTTTGAGCCTACAGATGATTCATGAGCTCATTCTTCACAGCACATGTGCCATATTTCCTCAGGCCCCAAATGTGCAGTCAAAGGTGTGCTTCTTACCTCCCAATGGAAGGCAACCCCCAAAAACCAAAACAATCTTGAAAAGTAACAAAGAAGATCCACAGTTCCCACTATCAAAACCACCACAAAGCTACAGTAATCTAGAGAGCATGGTATGGTACTTGAATAAACATACAAAGCAGTAGAATAAAATTTAAAGTTCAAAAATGAGCACGTGTCTATATAGTCCAGTGACTTTCTGCAAGGATCCCAAGACAGTTCAATGGAGAAAGAATAGTCTTTTCAACAAATGGTGCTAGAAGAGCTGGATATACACAAACAAAATAATTAAAATGGATCCCTGTCTTACACCACACACAAAAATTAACTGGGAGTGATCAAGACTTACATGTAAAAATGAAAACTACAAAACTCATAGGAAAAAACACAGGACAAGGGGCCTCGTGGCAGCACAAGGGGTTAAGTCTCAGCACTTCTATGAAGCGATCCATAGCCACCACAGCACAAGTTCGATTCCCGGCCAGGGAGCTGACCTACCTGGCACAGATCTCTTCTGTCTCACCCACTGTCCCCTCAGCAGTGTACTTCAGTCTATCTGCCTGTTCTGTTCCCCAGTCCATCTCTGGTGGATCCTCTCACCCCCCACACCACTGACCTGTACCCCAGTTCTTGTATACATAAATAAATCTTTTTAAAAAAAAGCACAGGAAGAAATCTTCATGAATTTCAATTCGGCAGTGGTTTTTAGATGTATGCAAAAGTATAAGACACCAAAGAAAATCAGCAACCTTTTATAATTTTATGTACCAAAAGATGTTCTCAAGAAATTGAAGCAATAATTCACAGAATGGGAGACACTTGCAAATCACCAATGTGATATAGGTCAAGGCTCCAGAATATATGTTTTATAGAATGAAACAATAAAAAGACAAATAACACAATTTTTTAAATGAGCAGGAATCTGAGCAGACATTGCTCCAAAGATACACAAATGACCATGAAGTACATTAAAAAATGTTGAGTATCTTTAGTCATTATGGAAATACAGAAGATACCACTGTACATCCATTAGAATTGCTATTTTAAAAAGAAAAAAAACCACAAGTGTTGTAATGATGTAAAACCATATAGCTTTAGAAACAATTTGATGATCCCTCAAAAATGTTGAACATGAAGCTAACATATGACCCATAAATTCCAAACGAAATAAAAACATGCATATACAAAAACTTGTACATGAACATTCATAGGATCAGAATTCATAATAGCCAAAAAGTGGACATAATCCAAGTGTTCATTAACTGCAGTATTGATAAACAGATGTGGTATGTTTATTACAAAGGAGTAAGTGTGTAAAAAACAACTGAATTACACAGTATAAAATGGTAAATTTTATTGTATGTGAGATACAATTTCACATGGAAAAAAAATCCATTCAATTAATCCATTAGTGCTAGCTTAAAAGTCAAAGTTCCACAATATCCATCAGTGAAGGATGAAACAACTCTAGGCCTGAGATTTATCCTGTTTTATCCAAAAATAATGCAACTTAGCCAAATGTGTCCCTACAAAATTTAAAGACT
The DNA here is from genome assembly GCA_019455555.1 of Galemys pyrenaicus. Classification (NCBI taxonomy): domain Eukaryota; kingdom Metazoa; phylum Chordata; class Mammalia; order Eulipotyphla; family Talpidae; genus Galemys; species Galemys pyrenaicus. The sequence continues at coordinate 4,820,569 of JAGFMF010011958.1, forward strand.
CTTTTTTATCCTATGTCACATACTCAGTCTGAATATTTCTAGATGGCAATCTCTTCTATATTAGAAATCAAAAGTTCTCTTGTAGCAGTTGTCCTTCTTATCTAAGACATCTCTCCAAAACAAATAACAGTAGTATTTCACCTTCTGATGTCAATCTGTCCTCTCCATAGACCTATTCCTCTGCACTCTTATCCCATGAACTATTTTTATACAATGTGATTACTTCTGAATTAGGCAAAACAATTTCAAAGTGTTTAGAATTCTTTCTGTTTGAGATGACTTCTGTTAGGAATGTACGCTAATAGAAGCCCTATGAATAGCAGATAAAAACAGTATAACAAACAGAAAAATTCCTCTTCCAATCTAACTAATAAGACTGTAATATTTAAGTCAATATATAATATACATTGCTCTCTCTATATAGCTCATTATATAATATTAATATATATTATAGAGTAATATATAACAAAATATATTACATTTATATAAATACATATATCTTTATTTTATCTATTATCTATTATATTTTATATATATTTTACATATTTATATATATTGTATATAATACATAGATATTTTGAGCAGAAGGGTAGAAGCAGAATGTCACTTGTATATATTTTATAAATATTGCTCTATAATATTTATATTGCTCAATATATCAATCACCATGCCACACAAAAAAATCTCATTTTCATATTCCCAAATCCTTTATTCCAAAATCATTACTCAAATAAAGCAGATATTTTCCAAAAATGGACACAATCTCCCATGCTCTTCCACAATGTGACTTTGCCACATCTCCTTTAAGAAATGGAGTTTAGGGTCCTCCCTGGTGGCTCAATGGGTTAAGCAACGCACTATGAAGCAGACCGCAGCCACTGCAGCACGAGTTCAATCCCTGCCGCTCACCGGGAAGGTGACCCACATGGTGCGGCAGACCTCTCCTGCCTTGCCTGCTGCTCCTTTCAGCAGTGTGTTTCAGTTGATCTGCCTGTTCTGTTCCCCACTCTGTCTCTGGTGGATCCTCTCGCCTGACCCCCACACACACCTCTGGCCTGTACCCCAGTGCTTGTATAAATAAATCTTTAAAAAAAAAAAAAAGAAATGGAGTCTATTTCTTAACTTTCTTGAATCAAGATAGGTTGTGTAATTACTGTCACCAACAGAATACAAATGAATGATCCCCCTGTCCTTCTAAGCCAATTCCTAGCATAACCCATTAAAGTGGCCAGCCAACTTCAGCTTCTAACATCTACGACTGGAAGTCAGAAGCCACATAAGACTTGTGACTACTTTCACCATGCTGTGAGATACCCAAGATATGTGCAGAAGTCCTAAGGCAAAAGACAACACATAGACTTAATTTACGATGTATTCTGTGTTTTCAACAAAAAAACTAGTCTAATTTTTAAAAAAAATTTTAATTGAAATGAGTTCTACTTAAAAATTTTAAGTAAAAGAAAGAAAAGGAAAAATCTAATGTTTGAGTATATTAAATTTCCAACATAAAATTCGATTAGGGCCTGGTTTGGTCTTCCATATTAATTTCAGTAACAATTAGGTTTTGACATTAAAAATAAAAACATTAAGACAGAATGATAATTATAAAAATTTTAAGGCACAATTTTAATAATTTCTCTGAATAAGTTAGTAAATATTTTTAATAATTCTCCTTTCTGTTTTATGACATGGAAAAAGAGGAGAAACTAACACAACATTAAGCAAAACTGACTCCACAGAAAATAAACAGGAGAAAGAACCTATTCTTTCTGACTTCCTACACAAAATAAAATAACAGAAGACTTGAAGAACCGATCTAGAACAAAAACAAAACAAACAAAAATAATCCCAATCTTCTAAATTCTGTATAACAACTATCTTTCTATGACTATTACTAAATTCTAAATACCAAAACCAACAAAACTCAAGAAGAAACCAAGGCAAAATAAACAGAAGTTATAGAAGCATGAAAGGGAATGAGGATAACATCTGTGTCAGCAAATTAAACTCCAAGCTACATTATCATTTATAATCAATCAAGCAGGAAGCTGTACAATTTTAACACCAATTGTGAATGCAGCTCAGATTCAAATGCTCAATTACATTTTCCAGGTCAGTGATTTATTATAAAGATAAGAAATTTACTGTAACACAAAACTACTTTAAGCCATAGGGGAGAACCCTGGGAAGGAGGAGCCCAATGCTAATCCCATTGTACAGCATGCTTGGCCATCTGCTATTGTCCCATTTCATTCTCTGAGCACAGGGTTATTTTAGTGCATGCAAATGCATATACTGCTTAGAAAGCTGTAAGATGATAGATAGGCAGTGGTAGCCCAGACAGAGCCAAAAACTGTCCATGGCATGTGACCCACAATCCAGCCATTATCACAGCTGATACTATGCTCAGAAAACAATTTTTTAAATGCATACCTAATATGCCAAAAGTAATAAATTACTTGCTGGTACCCCTCCTTAAATATTTAAATATCACTTATGTATGTAATAATAAATATTTGTGAAAATATGACAGAGAATGAAGATGCTCAAGACAAGAAAAGGATGAAAGCAGAGTTACCAAACCCCATTCCTGGTGGAATCAGTGACTGAATCAATAAGCAAAGTAAGTAAAGTTTTTGAAGAATTAAGGCATCTCTACAGGAATATATAAAGTTTTACCTCTTCAATACATCACTGCATATAAATTTCTTTAATTTTCTGATGGAAAAGGAAAGAAAAGCTGAATTCTATTTATTAGTTTCCTAAATAAATTAACTGTACAACAGAGATGAGTACACATGTTGAAAACTCATAAGAATTGGGACATAATTTCCCATCAGTAATGTAATATAAGTTCGCACCAAAAAAGAACAGGCATTTATAGAGTTCTATGAGAAATTTTGAAGAATTATATTAGAAAAGGTTTGAAGGGCAAAGAAGAAATTTTAAGAAGTCATGTATAAAAAGATGTATCACTCCACAATTTCATTCACACCTCTCTTGCTGGGATGTCTCACATCTCTCTCCCATTTACCAAGCAAACTTACCTTCAGTTTTCTGACCTCAGCTTCTAAAACTTCTCAGACTCTTTTCACACAAGGTCAAATCTAAAACTCACTGCTTTGTGCCAACTATACACCATTTGTATCATAACTTCTTTAACACTCACAACTCTGAGGGCTCTGCATAGAAACCTCATCTTTTTTGTGTGTGGCCAGCACAGTGCTAATATACAGCAGAAGGTACTATGTTGAATGAAGACAATTAATGAGCCTCTGGGTAGACTGGGAAACCCAAAAGAATTCTGACTGTGCAACTATATATAAATGTATTTAGTAAGGGGGCAGGGAGAAAAGAGAAAAAGCAAAGAATATGCCATTGTATACAAATACATACATTGTTTAGAAAGCAAGGAAAATGTGTGGGTGGGGGTAGTCGTGAAAGAGCAAAAATAGTTGAATATATCTTATTGTTCTCTATCCAGGTACCATTTTAAGAAAGAAATTTTCAACTCAGATTTCTAAGACTGATTTATAGGTTATAAGGACCTGGATAAAAAACTGAGAGGAGCAAGAACATGCACGTAGTTAATGAAACTGTTAGATTTGTAAACAAAATAGGTTTACTGACAATAACCAAAAAAAAAAAAAAAACCTTTAGAAGCAACAAAAAAAGCTTTTATAATCGTTGTGATAAATATATTAACCTGATAGAGGTACAATATACTACAAAAGATGTTTCTGGGTCTACTCAACATCTTATCACTTACTATGAAAGTATGAAGAATTATAACTAGGTTGAAGACATAGAAACCTCATCTTTTTTGCACATGAAGGAAACTAATTAAGATTCAAAAAGATCCTTAAAGATTAAAATTGATTGGCTGAATTTAATAACATAAAATTTAGTAAAGTACTTACATACACACTACATTGTTTAATAAAAACCCTGAGGTACCCATTATATCCTGGCCCCAGATGAAGGTTAGTAGCTTCAGTGAGTTGCCCTATACTGTATTTCAGCTAGAACCAAGAACAGTGTATTAGTAATATTCTACTCATCTCTCTTGGAATTAGACCCAAAAATCCACTGGATAGTCAAGAACAGAGGAAAAATTGCAGGCAAATAACTGGAATCAGTAAAATTATCCTGGACAAATAATACAATGGGAGTAACAAATATTTCAAATAGGAAAATAAGATGTGGAAACTGTCAAATAACAAGCTCCCAACATCCAAAAAGCTGTCCTGCACAGAGAGTATTTATTAGATTCCTTCAATATGGCCCTGTTAATCTCTACCAGCAAATACTATCCATAGCCAAAGTCAAGGCAAGTGGGTCAAAACTGTCATTATAATTAGACGTAACTTACCAAAGCTGAGTAAATAATTTACCAGAGACCTAATAGGAAAAATTTAATAAAACAACTTTATCAAATGACACATCTGTATCAGACATTTTTTTGTTTCAAAGTGTATAAACAAACTTCTAAAAAAGATGGTTCTAGTTTTATGATTACGAGATTAAGAATAAATTTCAAACAAAATGAAAGAAAAAATTCTTTTTCCATGAAGACCAGTGTTATATGTAGAGGCGTTTTCTAAGTATTTTTGTTATTATTATCAAACAAAAGGAATGGGCATGGAATAAACCTTGCACATGCCAACCATGCAAATTTAAAGTAAGCTGCTATTAGATATTTTAATTACATTACATAATATTTAATGTATATATCTGTATGTTGTGAATTATAATATATAAATGATACATGTCGTATTGGTTTATATAAATATAAGTTAACACACACAAGCCCATTTATTCATCTTAATATGAACAGTACTGAAACTAAGCTAATTTAAATACTCCTCCTTATCCCATCTCCCTGACTTCCTTACAAACCCAAGAAGGGATTTTTACTGAATTTTTACTCTAAAAATTCTCCTGTTTAAAATAAAAAAGGAAAATATGTTGTATAATGTGACTACACCACAACGTACTTATTCTTTTGTCAGTGAACATGTGAATAGTGCTTCCTCAGTTTTGTTTTGAATCCAAACAACATAACTATGAGTATTCTTACACATGTCCCAGAATTCAGTGAAGGTTCATATATCTGGGAGGGTATGGTTTGTACTTAGTAAGTGCTTTCCAAAGCACTTTTATCATTTTATAGCATTCAATTAATTTATTGCTTTATTATAAAGTATCTTTTAAAAAATAAAACCAATAGCGTATTGGTGCTCAATAAATGTTAGCTGAATTAATTAGACTAGAATGGACTGGTTAAACCATAAGAGTTTACAGGAATAGAAACTAATGTGTTTTTTGTTTTAACTAATAAATTGTTTGTTTGTTTTTACCATAGTGTCACAATTTTTTTTTTTCCTTTACTAAAGTAATGGTTTACAACATTGTATGATTTAGGAGCACAGGAGCTCCTTTTAATTTAAATGACCAATTTAAACATCAACACCACTGAATGAGAAATGTATTTGCTATATTTACTAACATAAAGTTGAATTATTACAGAAATACATAAATTTATATAATTACTTTTAGGTGTAAAGAGAAAAGAAAAATTTGAAGACCAGAAGAAGACATGTGTGAATTAATAATCCTGTTAGGCAAAGAACTTTCTGTCATGATCTAAATATACATAAAAATTTTATAAATTTGAACAAAAATGTGTAAGCAGTAATTGCATCTCTAAGAACTGACTAAGAAGGATGGGAAAATGACTGTATAGAAAGCAAATGAAAAATAAATAAATACATGGCAACAATGGGACGATGGCCTTCTGTACCTAAAAAAAAAAAAAGATGAATTTGAGGTTAAGACAATTATTCCTTGTCTACCCTCATAGGTTAAAAGTAAGCTAGGACTGGGGCCTCCCTGGCAGCACAAGGGGTTAATAGAAGCACTATGAAGCTATCAGCAGCCACTGGAGTTTGATCCCCAGCCAGGGAGGTGACCCACATGGCACAGCAGACCTCTCCTATCTCGCCCTCTGCTCCCCTCAGCAGTGTATTTCAGTCAACGTGCCTGTTCTGTTCCCCACTCTGTCTCTAGTGAGTCCTCTCACTGCCCCCCGCCCCACACACACCTCTGGCCTATATCCCTAGTTCTTGTATGTATAAGTAAATAAATCTTTTTTAAAAAAATAAAGTAAGCTAAGACAATGTCAAATATTTCTAATTTACTACACAATGAGGGTGAATAATAACTACTAATGTCTACTCTAACTACTACTTCAAGGACACCCCTTACCTAAGCTTTAAAAAAAAGGGGGGGTGCCATCATTATTAGTACATCAGGTCCTAAAATACCATTTCATTCAATGTCATGTAACTGTAACAGTGAGGAAAAACAACAAACCCAGCTGACACTGAACTGCAAGACATTATTTGAGGACCTGCTTATCTTATGTGTCATTTCACTTGAAATTACAGTTTCCAAGATCCTCTCTACATTAAGTGAATATTTACCCTACTTTTATTTATTCCAGCATTAATCTCTTACTAACAATGATTAAGGGAAAAAAATGAAAATATCTTCCTTCCCTTGACACATCCACATTACACACACACACACACACATAACACACATACACACATATTTTTTTAAAAGATTTATTTATGCATTCAAGAGCTGGGGTACAGGCCAGAGTCGTGGAATGTGAAAGGATTCACCAGAGACAGAGTGGGGAGCAGAACAGGCAGATCGACCAAAACACACTGCTGAGGGGAGCAGCAGGCAAGGCAGGCGAGGTCTGCTATGCCATGTGGTCCCCTCCCTGGCCGGGGACTGAACTTGCACTGCTGTGCCACGGATGCCCCACATCCACAGGGAGGCCCCACCTCCACATTATATATTGATGATAACAGCATACTTTTCTATTCAAAATTCTAATCTTATGAATCACACAGATGGAGTTGTAGCTATTCCAAGTCCATGCATTTCACTAATTCATGTTATCACAGTTCCATTGCAAGACAGAAGACGTGTAAGAATGTCAATGCAAGTATTTTGGCAATTTACAAAGAGTTTTTCAGAAATCTCATGGGAAATTCTACTGAGCATGCTAGAATTTATTGTTAAAATTTTTTAATTGAACTACACAGCAGTTTTAACCATCTATTACAACAAAAATTACAACCATGAACTGCTAAAATATACTCAGAAGAAACAGAAAGGAACTTTGACAAGTTTAACTTAGTGGTAAGAATCAGAAAGTATGCCAGATGGGTAACTCAGAACATCTGCGCCTTACCTTCTTCTGAAGAACGTTAACCTTTCGCTCCTTCACATCCAGCATGTCCTTGAGGTCATGTATCTCTCCAGCTTGTGTCCCCTTCTCCTCAGCCATATCCTGAATTTGCTTTGTCTTCTTATTCAGCATGGTTTCTTTCTCTTCCAAACGCAGTCGAAGAGCATCCACCTAAGAATGTAAAATATTTAATAAATGATTGTGAAGAATGTAAAAATCTGTCTTTTAAGGCCCTTTTCTTATGCTACCCTTTTCATAAACATCTTGTAAACCCCCCAAGGAAAACTGCTCCCTCCTTCTCCTCTGTTTCCACAGCAACTGTATAATAAAACTTACCATTTTCTATCTTATTACTGTACTGCTTCAGCAAAGAACCACTTTTGTTCCCCTTTCTGTCCTGAGTAATTCTACCTTGTTTAAAACACCCAACACTGTAAAATGGGCCTCTCTGGCGGTGCAGGGGTTAAAGTCTCAGCACTATCAAGCTATTGCCAGGCAATGCAGCACATGCAGCACATGCCCAGCCAAGGAGCTGACCCACATGTGCAGCAAACTTCTCCTGTCTCACCTACTGCTCCCCTCATCATTGTATTTCATAGACCCACTTGTTCTGTCTCTGGTGAATCCCCTCACCTCCCACACCTCTGACCTATACCACAATTCTTATATGCATAAATAAATAAAATTTTTTGAAAACACTATAAAGTAGTTAATATTACCCTTATTTTAAAGATGAGAAAACTGCACTCAGAAGCACTAAATAATTTACACCACATTACAGAACTAGCAAGTATAAGAACTGGAACTCAAAGGCTAGGTAAAACTACAAAAGTTATTACCTTTTATCATGTACCAAAGTATACTAACATAAAAGGAACAATTATGATACATAGAAAGGGATACCTTACCTCTGACCAGGGCAAAGGAGTCAGAAATGGGTTTCTGGAAAAATTTCCTAAATTGATTTTGAATGACTAGAACCTCACTAGATATAAAAGGAAGGGCAGGGAAAATATCATAGACATTATATATAGAGAAAATAAAATATTTAAAAACAAGAAACAGCATGGTATGTTTGCAAATTATATTTGGAGCTGGCAAGCATGAAGTAGGAGAAAGACAAGAAGCAACCTGAAAAGATAGATCATAAAGACCTTGATGGCAAAAAATACAGCACTTGGGTTTTATCCCGCTTGTAAACAGAAGTCATTGAAGGTTTTTAAGCTGGGAAATTATGTCTATCTATTTATTTATTTATTTATTTATTTATTTATTTTATTTATTTATTTATTTATTTTTTCAGAAAGATTGCCACAGGCTGAGCACTGGGGGCGCAAAGATAACTAAGGTAATCCGGGTCTTCTGAAGAAGTTGCATATGAATGAGAAGTAGATCACATAAATGTATTATGGTGAGAGCTGCAACAAAGGTTGAGAGAGAATTGTATACAAAAGATAAATTTTTAACTCAGAGTAACACCAAAATCAAGGTGCTAGCTGTGAAATGCTCTCTTTGAGGGCTCTAAGGAAGGAAGAGCACTTCCAGGTGCTCTTAGCTTATAATGCATAATTCCTGATAATTCCTAGCTTATAATGCATCACTCCAATCTCCACACCCATCTTTACATTATTTGCTTCTCTATATCTTTGTGTGGCCTCCTTTCTTATAAGGATGTAAGTCATTGGATTTAGGTCCAGCTCGAACAACTAGATTCAATGAAGGATCTAATTTCAATCCTCAACAAATCATCTCTGCAAAGACCCTTCTTCCAAACACCATCATGTTCTGAGGTTCCAGGTAGGTGTATATTCATAAAGTACACCATTTAACCCACTACACCAACTGCCACAAAACACTCCAAAAATGCTAGATGAAGTATAACTTCTTTTTAAGTTCACAAAGAGCATGCACACACATGCATGAGTACACCCATGCAAATATACATAATCACTAACTGTTGAAAACAGATCAGAAGCCCAAAGCGGTAAACTAATAATAGAAATCATGACTGTCCTCTTCCTTTTTCTTTTACTTATTTCTGTGACCTAAAGGACTGAGTTTTGAAGATGCCTTCACAGATAGAAAACTTGATGGCAGAGCAATGCAAAGTAAAGTTAATGCAAAGAACAGCAAAATCCCAAACTTCCTTTGGACAACTGCTCTGGTATTGCAAGAGCCTCATGTGTCTAAATGGTCCCTTTAGACCACCTGTCCCCAAACTCTTTGGTTTCAAGATTGCCTTGATACTTTAAAAGTTAGTGAGGACCAGAGATACCCTTTCATTATGTCAATTATACCTAATAATATTTACTAAATTCAGAGTTAAACATTTTTAAAGTATCTATTCATTTAAAACAAATCCATTATATAAATACCATATTATGGAAAAAACTGTATATATCCCCCCAAATAGTGAGAAATATACCAGTTTTAATTTTTACAAATCTCTTCAATATCTGGCTTATATGTACATTTCATATATGCCATTTATTTATGTCAACAAATTTGTTGTTGTTTTAAGTAAATTTAGAAAACAAGGTTTTGGGACTGGAATAACCAATAGCTTTTGCAATTGAAATGAAAGCCTAATTGCAGACCAAGTATATAGGGACCCATACATATATAAAACAGTGGCAATAGTGTAATTGGTAAGAAAAAGAGTATTCAATGAATTGTTTTTAGACAACTCGATACTCATAGTGAAAGAGGAAGGAAGATCTCTAATGCATATCATACACAGAAATGAATACTGCATGAATTAAAGATCTGTTTGTGAAAAGCAAATCTTTAGAAGTGTTAGAAAATAAAACAGAGGCATGGAAGAATTCTTAATTTTGAAAAGACTCACTAAGGATACATCATAAAGAAAAAACAGTGGTAAGTATGTTAAAATTTAGAACTTTTGCACATCATAATAGCATTTTAAGGTGTTCTTTTTATAATTTTAATCTATATTTTATGTACCAAAAACATTACTTAATAAAAAACAATACTAAAGATGATGGAGGTATATTTACACTTTCTTTTTAAAAAGATGAATAGATCCTCCCTGGTTGTACAGGGGTTAAAGACTCAGTACTATTAAGCTATCACCAGCCAATGCAGTATGAGTTTGATCCCCAGTCATGGAGCTGACCCACAAGGTGCAGCAGACCTCTCCGTCTCACTGCTGCTCCCCTCAGCAGTGCACTTCAGTAGATCTGCCTGTTCTGCTCCCTACTCTGTCTCTGATGAATCCTCTCACTCCCGTACCCCTGCCTACACCCCAGTTCTTATACACATAAATAAAATTAAATCTTTCAAAATAAATAAAAATATGAACATTATTTGACTGGCAAAATTAAATATGACCAATTTTTTAAAATATGCAATCCAGTATATTTTCTTATTTGACCCATTTCACCCATTTCTTCTACTCCCCAATCCCCACTCTGGCAACCACAAATCTGTTTTCTGTATCTGTGAGTTTATTTGTCAGCTTAGTATTTTCTTGTTGTAGGTTTTTTGGTGGTGGGGTTTTTTTGTTGTTGTTTTTTAAAGATTCCATATGTAAAAGCAATGGTACAGTGATTGTCTTTCTCTGACTGACTTATTTCACTTAACATAATGCCCTCGAGGTGTGTCCATGTCACAGCAAATGGCAAGATGTAGTTCTTTTTTTATGGGTGAATGATATTCTTTGTATGTGGTAATTTCTTGAGTCTAGTCATCAGTCAACAAATATTTAGGCTATTTCTATGTCTTGCCTACAGTAAATGATGCTTCAATGAACATACTGGTGCATGTACCTTTTCAAGTTAATGTTTTCATTTTCTTTAGATAAATACCTCAAAGTAGAATTACAGGATCACATGGTAGCTGTATTTTAAATTTTTTTAATGAAACTCCACACTGTTTTCCACAGTGGCTGCACCAACTCACATTCCCATCAACTGTGTATAAGGGTTTCCTTTTCTCCACATCATCTCCAACACTTTAAATTTCTGCATTTCAATGAATGCAATAAAAGCATTTTAGAAAATTCAACATCATCTTTATGATAAAAAATTCTCAAAAAAGTGGGTATAAAAGAAATGTTGCTCAATATAATAAAGACCACATATGACAAATCCGCAGCTAACACCATACTCAACAGTGAAGGGCTGAAAGCTTTTCCTCTAACACCAGGAAGTGGACAAGGATGTGCACTCTCTCACCACTTTTATTCAACATACTGTGGGGTATCCAAGACAGAGCAATTAGACAAGAAAAAGAATAAAAGGCATCCAAAATGGAAAGGGAGACGTAAACTGTCACTATTTACAAATGACATTGACATATGTATTTTAAAGGCATAAACATCATCCAAAACCATTAGAGCTAATCAACTAATAAAGTTGCATGATACAAAAGCAATGTGCAAAAATCTGTTGTGTTTCTATACACTAACACTGAACTGTTGGAAGGAGAAATTAAGAAAACAACTACATAAAAAAATAATTAAATATTTAGGACTAAATTTAACCAAAAATGTAAAAATAGGTCTTTCATTAAAAACTACAGGCCCAACACTGAGCTTCACTTTTCAAAATTTTGTATAATTAATTGTATAAGTATATTGCCATGTACAATTAATTGCCCCCCCATTAAGTAGGCAGATATAAATCTAACAAAACATGTAAAGGACCTACATATGCTGAAAATTATAAATAGCTTACAAAAGAAAAGATCTAAATGAGTTTTTCCTTTAAATACTATATGAAATGTGAACATGACATTTATCAAAAGACAGTCTAGTTGAAACTTCCCTGAAAAAAGAAAAAAAATTTTCTTAGGGACAAGGAAAAAGATCATTTACACTGATTTAAAAAATGTGTATTACTGACCAAAAGTAGAACTATAATAAATGTTAAGCCCAGTTTTGGTGCCTGAATTCAACACTAAAAACCTCAGAGCAAGAGTTGATACCTAATGCAAAAAGCAAAGATGAATTACATGATTACCACTGAGATCCTCTCCAAGGTACAAGGTAGCAAAACTCTTTAAGTTACTCTGTTTGCCTTCATCTTACTTAATAAAAAGAGAAACAATCCACCATTCAAGGAAGAAAAAAATATCGAAAAAAGTCAGACCATACAAAATACTGATTCAATCAGCAAAGAAGGCTCACCACTTCAGAGAAAGGATCTTTGCAGAACATGAAAATCAACAACCAAGTTGCTCAAGATGCCAAGGAACCCACTGACCCTTAACCACTGGCACCAAGGCTCAGTTCAAGCAGGCCTACATGCCTACTAATCCTACTTTATATAACAGATTTGGTTCCTATTAGCTGAATCCATTACAGGGCATCAGTCATGGTGAGTCAAGAGAGCACTTACTGACACTTCTGCACAGTTAAAAGTCCAACATCTTAGAAATTATAAATGTTAGAAAAATTAAAAATAGATAAATCGCTTTCTAAATTGTTTACAATTATTTTCTAAATTTTAATTTATATCTAATGTAATATATACTCCAACTCTAATATGTTTAATCAATAACCACAAGTGCAGCAAGGCAACTTGAAGGCAAAAAATACCAAAAACGAGCACAAACATTTAAAACTACAAATAAGACTTACCAATAATAATTAATAACCCCAATTTCTTTCTTACCCAGTTCTTCTCAGCATTAATTTCAGAAACATGAAAGGCTTTTTTTCCATCTGTGGGTCAGGACTCATTCTAGCAGGAAAATAGCCCTCATCTATGTGCTTCTCACTCTGATGGCATCAATGTCTCACAGAATAGTGACTGTGTTCTTCACCAAAAGAACCCTGCTGCATTTTTACTCAGTTAAGTGACACAGAAATGCACCAGTTCTAACCAGTCATAAATTCCTGCATACGATGTCACATATAAGACCCACAAGGAAGTGCTAAGTGAATGGTAAAGAATGAAAACTCATTATAAACATGCAGACCTTAGGTGTGAATGTAGCTGCAAATGCAGACTTTGATACAAAAACAATTCAGATTACAAACATTAAGCACAGAAATGCCCAAATCCATATTCTAATTATTAAATGATCTTTTCTTTACTTCTCATTCAATTCAAATCACCTGTGTACACTTTTCCTTGCAACGCAGAATTTGAATGTGCTGGTTTGGAGATCTGAGATAAAAACAACCACAAAAACCACTTTGCTATTACTAGATTAATTGCTCTGAATTCTACACTGATCTTTTGGTTTGGCGTGAACTAAATTCATAGTATAATTTTGCATGAGGTCCATATTTTGCAAACCACAAAACACACATTCAGGAAAGTCAGAGACTAGCAGGACACAGAGTCATCACCCCAACACTGTTTCTGGCAGTAGAAACAAGACCTTGTTTATTCACATCAACTGAGCTGGAGGAACAGCATCCACCTAGTTTGCCAAGCATCAAGGTTTGTGGCAAGTAGGTTAGGCCAACTTCAACAAAAACAGAAGGTTTTTCTCTCTACAAGATTTTCTTTACCAATGAACAGGAACAGAAAAATGATTCCCTTGCTATTCTAGCCTCTCATTTCTGATCACAAAACTATTCATTATCTCAGTCTACCTTAATCTTACTTGTTTTACATCAAGAAACAGATCTATCTAAATGCACAATCACAGCAACACCAAAGTACCTGGAAACAATGATTGTTCCTATTAACCTATTCCTCTCTTGCCTGTATGACTATGACTCCCTTCAATTTTCTTCACTGGCTCCTCTGTCATTTCCCCCTCTTCATATCTCCCCTAACAACCTCCCTTAAAGAAACCAACTCAGTTCTAAGACTTTAACCCATCAACTCTGTGACAGCTTTCAAGTTTTTATTCTTAGTTCAAACCAGTTCTAAAAACCTGAGATTCTAACAAAACTTTTTACTTATCTCAGGTAATCCACTGAATATTTAATACACAAAGAAATCTCTTTTTTTTTAAAGAACCATTTCTTTTCCAACCACTATGGAAAGCTGTGTGGAGGCTCCTCAAACTACTAAAAATAAAGCTACCATATGTGCCAGCAATCCCACTCCTAGAAATCTACTCAAAGGACACAAAAACACCGGTCCGAAAGAGTACTTGTACCCCTATGTTTATTGCAGCACTATTTATAATAGGTAAGACTTGGAATCAACCCAAATGGCCAAAAATACATGACTGGATCAAGAAGATGTGGTGTATATACACAATGGAATACCACTCAGCAATCAAAAAAGATAAACTCATGCCATCCGCAGCAATATGGATGGAACTGGAAGTGAAATAAACCAGAAGGAAGAAGAAAAATATTGGATGGTTTCACTTACAGGAGTAATACTTTAGGGGAACCAAGTAAGGGACCAGGGGAAAAAAATAATTATAATAAATTAAAAAACAAAATTGACAGGCAACTATTAGAAACATTCTGCAGGGGGAGGGATCAAAACAGAGGCAGGAATGTGTTCTTATACACAGGATTATGGTGTTGGTGCACAGGTGAATTGGTGGTGGGAATTTTGCAGGGACTACACCTGAGAAAAGAAAGCATGCCTTGTACAAAAAGGAAAAATGATGTAAAACATATAAAATTAAATTTAATTTTTTAAAAAAAGAAACATTTACAATGTACAAAAAAGTTTTTTTTTAATTGAGTGGTATATTATTTTCTGCATTTTCCTGTATTTGGCAGTATTTCACAATTTTTTAATTTATCTAATTTAAACCCCTGATTTTAAAGCTGAGGAAATCAAAGCCCAAATTAAATGACTTCCTCAAGATCACTAAATATAATTCCCATTACGACATTTCCCATTGTTTCTGTCTAACAAGGTGACTGAATGAATAACATTTGCTCTTTTTTTTTTGGTTTGTTTTTTTATGGGGACTTTTTTTCTTTTTTGCTAGCTTTTAGCTGAAAAAAGGGAGGGATAGGAAAAAAAAATAAGATCTTTACAGTCATCCTATTAAATTTTAACCTGCTTGGCTTGGCCCATCAGCGCTCCCCTAAAGGTCTTGCGAAATACTAAACATGCCTGTGACCCACTCTCCCCATACCTTCCTCACCCAAAATTCATTAACAAAAATATCTAAAAGGAAGAGTCAAGTTAAGAAAGATATGAGATACTGCCAGAAACTTAAATATAGGTTAATAAAACATCATTAAAAACCATCTCTTGGGTAAAGTTATTTTATAGTTATTATCTTTTATCAGCTTGTATTTTCCATTTTATTTACAGTGCCTTGCCACTGTCTTGAGAAGCTATAGATTCCCATCTCCCATATATTCCTGAATATCCAGTCTGGAAACTGTACAAAGTAGTATATGAAATAAGTATGAGATGATCTGGTTTTCACGTTGGCTTTTAATGATCACTGTTTCCACTTTAAGGTCCTCACAACAACAGTCTACTCTAAAATTGTTCTTAGTGCACATCATCACTTATCATCAGTCAAATGCAAATCAAAAATACAAGATATCACCTCACATCTGCCCCTATCAGAAAAAAATCCAGAAACAAGTATTGGAGAGGATGCAGAGAAGAACCCTCGTCCAATGTTGGTAAGAATGTGGACTAGGTCAGCTATCTTCCTTTATGTTCTTTCTCTGAAAGTGTATGACTTGATTGAACCTCAAATGATTTTAAAATTTCAGTTTTAAAGTCATTATTGTTATGCCTGTGCTAACCTCTTCTTGCCTAACCATGCTATTACTATGAGAATCAAATAAAACAACAGATATCAAATCAAAAAGCTTCTAACTTGTAAGGCATTTTTAAATGTTTTAACACATTGATATTTAATATTCCCCTCCAAATTTAGGTGAGAGCTGCATAATTAAACCTCTAATCTAGCTACAACGGTCTCAGGAAATCAGTATTATTACCCTCATTTACAGATAAGGAAGTGAGACATTAAAGAGGTAAAGGGTTGCACTTCAAGTCTAGGTCTGACTCCAAAGCCACAATTATTAACCACTGCCACAAAATCCAGATCTATAAAGGTCAATAGATTATAAAAGATGTTCATAATCTAGGAGTGATCTCAGAGATATTTTATATTACATACACTGTTTATAGGGCCTCATTCCCTGGACTCTGAACAGAAAGAAAATCAGGTATTTTCCTTTATCAATTCTTTCCTTAAAGAATTTTGAAATTAAAAAAGATTCCTCAGTCCATTTTCTTTTAAATATGGGCTTATTTTAGTGATTTGAGGGTTAGATCAAAGTCTAACAAAGGAAGACAAAATCAATTAGAGCAAATTATAGAAAAATTTGTGAGAACTTTCAAAAAGCTGGTCCAAATTGCTTTTTATTGGGTTATAAAATGAGAAAATTTATTTGGAAAGAGTGCCCCTTGTCTAGTGTCACCAGAATGATTTAAGGAAAAATAGTAAATGCTAGTAGGCATGTTAAAGTCATATAATCATCACAAATTCAAAAAGAAGTTAGCTTTTATACTAGTAGACCTTTTAGGATGAGACAGTTATATTTGAGCAGTTGTCCTTTTGTATAGTGATAATCACTGAAACTCAGTTGCTCCCACAATGGCTAAAAACAAATATAAAAACCATTCAAGAATGAAAACAAATGCAGTCTTTATTTTCTATTATAGAGAAACCAATCACAAGCCCATCTGTGTGAGAGCTAGCTAATAAGAACATTATTTGAGAGGAGTACAAAGAGAAGGATGGATTGCTAAGGGGAAATAAGTCATTTATTAGACTGTGACAAGCTTTTAAATGTTTGTGCTATCATTAACCAACTGCCTGGTAGTCTGGTTTGCACACCTGCCACCTCCATCCAAAGCTCTCACAGTAGCAAACGGCAAAATAAGTAGCACCTCTAAGACAATAGCACCCTCTTCTGATCATTCTGTAGTACTGCAAGCAACCAGTTACTGACGTGGAAAGCCCTAATAAAGCCATAAATTAATAACTTTACAGGTAACATTTTTCAGATAATTTACTATTTTAAATTCCTGAATAAACCTAAATGCAACTCAATAAATGTATGAAAGAGCAATCTTCTAAATAATTAAAGGAAAACCAACTATGGTCTCAACATTTTAACAGAGTACTATTAGCTGATCTCATTATAAGAACTACAATAATAACACAAAAACCTAACTATAAGCCAGCATTAGATATAAACAATCCCATCAACAATCTTAGGCGATAGGCACTCATTATTATCTTTATCTTACAAACGTGGAAAGTAATGCATGATGAAAATTTACATTCCCAGGATTACGCACCTGGCAGTATGTTCAAAATCAGTAACCAATAAGACCAGGGCCTTTATGAGGCTGTGTGCAATAGAATAAAGATGATATAATAAAATGAAACATGATTAAAATAGAAAAAGTGAAAGCTATACAGAAAACTACAAACACCTAAATTGCAAATACATTTCATTTTAAACAAAGTTTCTTTACCTAAAGAAAACACAATGTTACATCCTAGTTTCCATCATTCCCCCATTTTTCCTCACTTGAAGATTCTTATCTTTTGGATCTATGATGTTTTCATGACTCCTTGTTCCTTTTGTTCATCAAACTATGCCCTTAATTACCTATAATCTGATCTTTAAAAGAAAAACTAATCCACATTGTGTACTTTTCTTCTATAAACTGTAACTATCTTTTCCTCCCTAGATTCCCTGTTTCACTGAGAGCTTTAAAAAATAGTAAGACAATAAACTAAAAGAGAAGACAATAAATCTACATAATATCATGAATTTGACTGCAAATAACTACAAATCAACACTGATCTACCTATGGTTTATTTATCTAGGACTTTTTAGCACATGGTCCTACCTGAAATCAGGACTGGTAAGTGTACCCAGATTTCTAAAATACTACTTTATTTTCAAACAGAATATGAAGATCCATATACACACAGATTATTCTACCTAATAGCCTGTAGTTCAAAAGGGGGTCACTCTAAAACATACCTAGATTCCACCATTTGCCTACTTAAAGCTATTCAGAATGTCAAAAATGAAAAACACTTGATACAAAACCTTCATTTCGATTTCTTTTTTATAAGAATCTTTTCATTTCACAGTATTAGTATAGACTTAGTGAAAGTGCAAAGTAACAGAAACACACATAAACTGCACTAGCTTTATTTAATTTGTCAGATCTAAGGGCAAAATGAAACGAAGAGTTTTATGTTTTAGTATAGTAACTGATCACACTGCTGAAGAATGCACCATAGCTCCCAAATTTAAACCTAACAAAAAACATCACAGGTAACACATATGAAAAGGTGCCAAAGAATCAAGTCCCCACAAATCCCAGAATTCTCTTACCTCTGTCTGTAGGATGGCAGCCCTTTGTTCCTTAGCAGTCAAGGACTCCTTCAGCACTTCAATGTGTTGTTTACTGTCTGAGAACTGGTTCGTGAGTGTTTCTAGCTTTGTCTGCAGGGCTAGTAGTTCTGTGTCCTTTCTAGATAACTCCTGCTTCACCTGACCAATCTAGAGAAGAAAATAAAACACTCTAAGGACAAAAGGAATGAAAAAACTACCTCTCACCTACATCTTTGACAGATATGATTCACAAGATAGGGAAGTAAATGTAGGCTTAATTTCATAATAGGACATACTTCCTCTTTTTTTTTTTCACCACCTAACTTGGTTAACACCATCCCCAGCAACAAAAAAAATAACAACTTATTCAATAAATAGGGAAATTTCACCTTTTTCCCATTTCTTATGTCTCCTAAACATTTTCTGAAATCCCTTACAAAAATAGAGAAAAATCTCAATTCTATTAGACGCCTATAACAGAAAGCATCTGAAAACTACTATGCTAATGAACTTAATTTTATTAAGTCAGTCCTTTTCACAGCATAATGCAGAATTAGTGCAGATATAACAAGGGGAAAAAGAGATCTCCCAATATTGCTGCTGAAAATTAAATTCACCATTTCTCAGCTTTTTGTTAAGATCAAGTGCAAAAGCTGCAGCTGATATACTTTTTGTTGTCTTCACTAAGCTTTTTTTATTACTAAACAAAAGTCTATATAAAACACATATCTTAAAATGTCACTTTTCATGTTATAAACATGCATTTTTTTTAAATTCTGTAATTTTAATAAGTTAGGGGTATTCAGCTAAAAATTGATTCCATTATAAAGTTATGTCATGTCATACCAGCTAAATGGCTAACACTACATGACCTAAATAAAATTCTGTAAGAATCAGCATGTGTGATCTGAATTTGACCTATTCCAAGAGTAATTAAAAAATTAGTATGTCATTTATTCTTCCATAGATTCCTCATCTTAATTTTGAATATATTTTATTTTAAACACCTTTATATTTTTACTATGTTTCTTAAAATTCTTTTAAGTAGTATTTTACTCTAAATACAAGCCAAGTAAACAAAATTCAGACCTGTCTTTACATTAAGTTTACTAAAAGGTTAAGAAAGATAACTGCATTTAAAGGTAGATTACTGAGAAAATAAACTTGACAAGAAGTCAGTATTTTTAGTGGTAAAGTATTTTTTAAAATAAAATCTATCAAAAGTATTTTGATTACAATAATCTTAGTTATAAGGGACAATGCTTTTAAGAACAATTTCCCATGGCTGTTATTTTCAGCCAGTAATACAGATGTGTGCTCTTGAGTTACCACACACTGATGGTACAGCATCTTTCATGAGATCCTTTTACCGATAAAAATACACATAAGTATTATTCCATCCCTAACATACAGATTGCACTAAAATCATACTTGTATGAATGAGTATCAGGAGAATGTTCAGTGTGTTATCACTTCATCAGCTAAAGAACTATGTCTTAAAGATTACTCAGTTTCCCTAGCTATCTCTAATCACAAGATCAAAAATAAATATTAAATCTGTTCCCCCATCTTCTATACAATTAAATAAATTTCAAACAACTTTATATTAGCCATAAGAACTGAGAAAGGAAAAAACATATTCTAAATAGAAAGTAGTTGAGAAGCACAAATTTTCCCTTTAAGGAGGAACACAGAGCTTTCTTACCAATCATACCTGAGGATAAGCATGACTCTTAAGTAATTGCTTCATCTCTCTAAGCTTTGAGTTACTAATTAATATGGGAAAAGTAAGCGAAGGCTACTGTACTATTTAAGAGATTAAATAAAACAATTGTTTGCATCTACTTGTCTTGTTGCTTGACACATCAAAGAAATGAATGATAATAGTTAAGAAAAAAAGTTACAGATCAACTGATTTGTTAGACAGTAATGAACAGTTACCATAAACCAAATTAGGCTCTCTCAAACAAAATATAAACTCTGTCTATTCCATATATATCATATACACTATATTCTATTTATAAGAGGTCCCTAAATAACAAACACACCAAATTAGCACAAGTTTGGCTTTTTTTAAGCTGCATTCCAGTCGCATCCCACAATTATTTTCAGAGGCAATTTTTTCTGACAGTTGTGTGACAAACCTACAAAAAGGTTGTGCACAACCTACAAAAAGGCAAGAGCAAAAAGCTTACCAGTACAGGTTCTGGAACCAGACCACTGACATAAAAATCAAGCACTGCTTCAACTAGTTACAAAGTGCTTACAGTAAGTGTCCAAATGTTAGCTGTTTTGTTTTTATTATATTCTGAAATGGAATTTTAAGTTCTTTAGGTAGAAGACTGAACTAGATTTAGACTTTTAAGTTCCATTATAACTCTAATTTACTAGATAACTCTAGATAAGCGAAACACTTTTTAAACATCTGTTCTTAACAAAGTAATGTTTTGTAAAATCATCAAAAAGGGACTTAAAGATAGTGCCTACATATGAAAGTAAGGCACTCAAGAATATAAAATTTAAATAAATGCTAGGTGATGCACACAGACTTGATATTCTTGAACCTAAAAGGAAAAGATACCACCATTCATAGAAGCCCAGCAAATGCCTAATAACAGTAAAAGAACTGAGAAAAAAGCTGTGAAGGACCATCCACACATTGACAAAAGCAACAATATAAACCAGATAAAGGGTTTCCAGAATAGGTGAGGGCTCACTGCACACGAGTGATAGGAGTCGGTTAAGAGCAGAGCAGGCTGGTTAGTGCTAGCATTGGGCAAAGCTGCCAACCACAGAGAACGAAAGTGTAAGCCACCCAGAAGCCAGAACTAGCAGGGACCCATTGTGGGATCACTGCCCACAAAGAGTAAATCTTACGGCAGAGACCTCAGCCTGGAGACCAGCCGTTCTCTTTTTCAGCTCCTCCCCTTGAGCCTCTTTCGAACTTAGTTCCTCCTTCAGTTGCTCTACCTGTCACGACATTGTTATTCTTTTTCACTTATGTGTCAATTTTGGTCCTGGTTATCTGCTTTTGAGCCAGAGCAGTAACTGGAAATAACAATAATTTACACAACAGTCATCAAATCTGTTCATCTAATTCCCTCTTCAATGGACCCTACATGACTTTTCTATTTCAGAGGGTTTCCTAAATGAACTGAAATGTGTTAACCAACAAGTGGGAAGCTGAGATCATAGTATAGAATACATTGTTCTCAAATTAGGGTGAAAAATCCAAACTAATATAATTAATTTGATATCTGAATTTTTAAGTTTTAAAGTTTATACAAAATTGGCAGTAGTCACTGATAACTAGAAAACTATTCTACAGAGCTGTATGTCAAGCATGGGCACCACAGCAAGAACCTAGAAACTAGGAGGAGTTATAATTGCATCATTCCTTTATAACTTCCAGTTCTGAGAAACTGGGGGACTAAAACAATTTGAATGTGGCAGGGACATATGATTTTTAATTAAACCACAAAAAACCTGATAGTTGATATGTCATAGACCAAATTTTCTAATGTGCCTACACCAAATAACCTGAATAACCTGAATCTAACAAAAGATTGTTGTGATTTAGCTTTTAATACAGACTGACATGTCTCAGTGGGACCTGTAGTGCATGTGGGAAACAGTAAGCATGATCCAAGGTGGAGCAAAGGCTTTCCCTGATGGAACTGCATTTGATGGAAAAACATGATTTTGTTTAAGCCATTTCAAGGAAAAAGGGAGGTAAGACACAGGGACTGGGTTCATTCTCTCAGGGTTTTAACTTTTAAAGTACTTCACAAGATGTAGGGGATTTGATTATCTTATTTACTGAGAAAAACTCATCTGGATGGGATTCTACTAAATGACCCCAGAAGTACTGGTAGATTTGAAATGTTAAACAGTGACAATACGTATTAGCTTCATATGAATAATTTTAAGTGAAAAATTGAAATAACTACACAGTATCAGTAACTCTGACTTTAATTCTGGGAAAGTTCCACTTGAAAGGAACATACTAGAGGTAGTCTTCCCTGATGTCTGATAAAACATTGTAAAGTTCATTATCATCAGTAAGCAAGTAGAAATAGGCATCAATTTTCAACTCCCTTTTAAAAATTACTGTATCACAAACCATTACCTTATTTTTCATAAATTTAGAATGGCTCCGATAGACTTCCATTTGCTTCATTTCTTCCTCTCGTTCTTCAGTGCTCAAAGCCCCATTAGATTTCAGCATCTGAATTTCCTCTTCCAAGTCTCGGAGCCCACGTTCCATAGAGGAAATTTTTGAATCCTAAGAAAAACGGAAGATTTAGACATAAGAGTATTCATAAACTCTCTTAAGAACCAACCCAGTCTGTAACTTTTACAAATGTTAAATTTACTAAAGATAAACAAATATACAGAAAAAGTTTCTGCCTAGCAATTCATGCTTTGCTTCTAAAATATAACCTTTACAGCCAGGAAAGAGGAAGACTCATTTCTTCAGTGTGACTTTTCCTCTATTTCTTCCCCCAAGCCCAGACCCTTTCGATTGAAGTTGGGAGAATCTAAAGAAGTAAAAGTCACCTGGTTAAAGTTTCTTTGCACTTTATGGTCAACAAATTTCTAGTGAAATTTTTCATAATACTATAACAATAAAACCTTTCTACCTATAATATTTTGCCATTTTACTTAGTGACATCTGAATGTTTTATTTTTGTCCCAATGGAGGGGAGACGTGAGTACAAGGTTTCAAAGATTTATACAACAATGTGTAGGAACTATATTTAATAGTAATGTTTTATAGTTGCAAATTACAAAAAAAGGCTAAATAATCGCTTTAGTAGTTATAATTTATCATATTAATAATCATTCTCTGTAACTTTCCACAATCCAAATATTTCATAATAATTTTTAAAAAGAAACTCCACTGTCCTTATAAATCATCAGCACCACAAATACAACTTCGTAATATAGCTTTCTATACTAAAGTTCCTGGTTTTGCTTGTCACATTGTCTAGGTTATCCCCAGATTGCTTTAGTGTCATCAGTTACAGAAAAACTTCAAAAGTCCCTACAAAGTCCTTGCCAAGAATCTTTTTCCCTAACCCCAAAATAGAGAAGTAGTTCTTGCCTAAATCTGCATCCTCATTAACAAATCTTGCAGTGTCAAACCTTCTCCCCATAAAAGAATCATAACTGCAGCTCTGAAAACCAAGAGGCAGGCTCTGACACCCCAGAAAATGAACCTCCCAGGCTACTCTCTGAAATTGGGCCAGATTATTAACACATGATCTGTTCAAGGAGTTATAGCACCAACTCAACTAGTACTCAAGGCAGATTTATTTGAAAACAGTTATTTCCATCGAGATTTCTTACTCCCACAATGTGTGATAACTAAGCAAATTTATGGTCTATCAATCATCTTTCTTTCCCATTTCCCCAGAGACTATGTTTATAATTCTCTCAAGTCTGTGCCACCTGACCAGAATCTCAAAGTCTCTTATTTCCTATTCTTAGCAGAATGACTGAGGGTCAACAAAAATAAATCTAAATGCACTGCCAATTAATATTAGTGTACTTGCTCACTCTGTCAAAATGGAAAAAAAAATGTTAAAAACACAGGTACATACCTATGTTTTACTCTTAGGTTCCAACAGGGATCAGGAAATAACATGTACAAATAAAGTTGTGGGAAACAGAAACATGCTTAATAGTAAACCTTCTAAAAGCTCTTTTCAAGATTATAGTCGAAACTACTAATTGTTTAACTACAAAGAACCCAGAATCCACTAATTTGGAATCTGTTTGGGAAATTCTCCCCTATTAAGAACAAAGTTTTAAGAGAAAATCATACAAATTGAGAGAACAATTGTCATAACTACACTTCAGAAGCATCAATTTACATAAAACTCTATATACACCAATAATTCAATATTCTTGTTATAACAGTAAGTATTAAATGAAGGTCCACAATGCAAAATAAAATGTGAAAGTTTTTAGCAATGAAGAAGTTAAGAGATAGAGAAAAAAGTGTGGTCTCCTATCTATAAGATTGTTAGCTTCTGTGAGAAAAAATGTTATCAATAAAAATAGCAACAGCTATGTTTACTATATACCAGGTCCCATTTAAGTGTTTTACTTGTTTTAATAAATTCAAGCCTCAAAACAACCCATGAGATAGACACAAATAGCTATGGTTATAGCTATTTATCAGTAAAGAAACTGAGGGATCCAGAAGTTAGGTAACTTGCTTTAGGTCGTATAAATAGTAAAGTCAGATTTTGAATCCAGGGAATTTAACAAGAGAAGGCAAGCTCTCAATCACCATAACATACATTCCCCATATTTTTAACTATTTTTTAACTTAAAGCAGAAGTTTTCCAAGTATGGTCCATGGAATTCTGTAAGTCCTTTTATTATACCAGACCCTTTCAAGAAGTATGCATGGTCAGAACTATTTTCATCATAACTATATTCATAATAATGCTATGTCTTTATTTGCCTTTTCCACTATATCAACATTTGTGCTTTATTAACATTTGCACTAACATATAGTAAAGGTATAAAAGCAATGATAGTAAGCAAGACTGCTAGTGTCTTCGGACAACAGGCAATAATAATGCACCAAACTGGAGTAGTAAATAGTATATTCTTCTGTGAGTCTGTGAGTCTCAAGCACTCACAGAAAAAAAATAAAGAAAAACTTTAAGATTTTAATAAATCTCTACCCTCAAGTACACCGCTCTTTAATATTCTGTGCAATGAAAAAGGGAAGGAGCTAGGCCCGTCTGCTCACAGTGGAGCATGATGGTGTTCCTAGCAGCACTGGTGTGCTTCTTTCTGCAAGTTGCAAGACGAATTAGATACTTTTTCCAGAGAACACTATTTTTACTTGAAAGAACAACTGACAGAAAATCTATGGTTATTCGACTTGATATTTGGCAGATACATTCTTAAATATAAATAAGCCTATATTTTAAAGAGTAAAAAGATATCCTAAGATCAAAAGGTTTGAGAATAGGTGATTTAAAGAATTTCTGAACAACCTGTTATGGCGCAATTTGAGCTATGGTCTATTGACTACAAGGAAATGGAAATTAAGTTATTATAAAACGTTTTTTCACTACGTCTTACTATTTCTTCTCAATCTACAAATTAAGTGAAATACTATCACACACCACTTTCCAAACCTCACACCTGAATGTGTGCAATCACATTCAGAAGTTTATTAGATTCTCACTTACCTTCATTTCAATAACAGTTTGCAGGGCTTTTGTTTTGGCAGAATCAGAGGCATTCTCAAATCTCCGATGCATCTCCTACATAAGAAAAACAAAAAAGTGTGTAAGCATCCCTTTTCACTTTTTGTTAAGGAGAATGAAGAGAGTGGTTGTGTACAAAAGATGATTACTCCAGCCTTGCAAGACACTCCAGTCCCTTTCTGTCTGTCTGCCTTCAGAATGCACTGAGGCACACAAGCCTCACACAGGGACAGGAGGGTCTCCGTCTCTGTACACATTATTTAAAATTAGTCACACAAATGCCAGCTAATGCAACAGTTGAAGCCACAGCACAACGCCGGGTTCGAGTGTGTTAATCATCCACATAATTCCAACATAACATAATAAGAACCCCAAATGATCCAAAAGGGGATTAGGAAAGTTCCCATTTTAAAAGGAGAAATAAGCATCTCTCTTCCCAAGACCGCCCATCTTGACTATGCAGGTGTCTCTTTTAACAAATCTGTCCCTTTCAGGTGCAGCTTTTTCTGCCTGCTTATGTCTGCGCAAGTGTTCTTCCCTTGCCTTTCTTAATATAGTAAACCTACCTTTTCAGATGCAACTTAAAAAAAGACAGACATCAAAGCCATCACCATCAGCATGCACTACACAAAGCCACTGAGAACATCTATGCTGACAACATCCTTTCCGCAGTACCTACCTCCAGACTAACAACCACCACAACACGTATATGAAAATCTCTCTTCAGTGGAGTAAATAGGATGAATGACAAAATGAATGGAAAAGACTGCTGAACAAGTCCCCTGAGTTGTTTATGTTTAGAAAATGCCAGAAAAACACGACTTTCTTTATTAATATAAATTTGTGTTGAGTTCAGGTGCGAAAGGAAGAAAGGAGACAGTAATAGTATCACAATTAGGATCTTCCAAGATCACTGTGAAGTTAGCAGGTCACCTCAGGCAATTTTTCTGTCATATTCTGGGAGTGTCCCTGAGCTAATCAGTCAGTGCTTTGAAAGTAACCTGGGACATCCTCTAGAGACCCCAGATAATATATAGATGAATATTTTCCGGAACAGTGTTTAACCATGAAGAAAGAAATATGCGATTTCTTAATTATGTCTTTCACCTAATTTATTCATTCTTGCCTGATCAAGAAGAATGGTTTAAGAGAAATAGAAAATCTAACTGCAAATATCATAATTGCCACAGTTCCAATGAGCTGACAAAGTGTTCAATTATAAAGAGTCAACAGTTTAAACACAAATAATTTCTGAACATCCACATTCCCCATCTGGATACTGATATTACAGCAGAAACCAATTAAAACACATCACCCCTCCTGCTATCTCTCTCCCTCAACACCCTTAAATATCCACTCAGGTATCCACTTGTATGTTTAAAACTTCAAACTCCATATTCCCAAGCCAGATTCTTGATGGTACCCCAAGATTTGCTCTATCCTTCCAATTACTCAGGTTAAACAGCTGATCCATCTTAATGTCTTCCATGCCCTTTCAAGTCACAGATGGTCAAAAAAAATCTAGTTAACTCTACCTTTAGAATGTGTCAGTAATCTAAGCACATCTTGCCATCTCCACTACTGCTGCGTGAAATGAGTCACTAACTAAAAATAACCTTTTAATCTAACAACAACCTCTACTTAAGCTCCTAACTTTTTCCCCTTCCATCTATTCTCACAGAGCACCCAGAGTGACCATTTGAAAAGTAAATTTCATCTTGGTACCCCTCTGCTGAAGCCCTATCATAGCCTAGCCTTAATGGACTCAAAGCAGAATCAGCTCTTTCAATAGCTGCCAGGACCTCATCTCTGACCATTCGTCCCTTGGCCATTATGCTTTGGTCCCTCCGGACTCCTGCTGTTCCTCCAACTTGCTAGCTATGTTACTTAAGGCCTTTGTACCAGATGTTCCTGTTGTGTGAACTTTCTTTCCTCAGCTCCTGGAAAGAGAGCTGTCTTCAATTCTTGGCTCAAATGTTTTTCTACAGTCTTAGGTTTATTGTTTGTGGTTATGCAAGAGAATGTTTTTAGAGATGCACACTTAAGTCGGTAGATATAAAATGACAGTTTTACAATATGTCATGTCAGGAATTTCCTTTAAAGTCCTTCATGAAAAAAAAATATACGAAAAAAGTGTGACAAAATTTTGTTAACTGGTATATCTGAAATGGTAAGTAGAGTCACTATCCTATTCTCATTACTTCTGTGCAGGTTGAGTTTTCATTTAAAAATAAATGTTTGCTGCAGTTGATTAAACCCACTCTGCTCTTGCCTACATGGGGCACACTGTGAAATGGCTGCAATGAGTAGCCTCCTCTATAGGGTACATAGCCGGTTGCTTTTATGGGCTGCCCTGAGAGATCTTGCAGACTGCCCTTTCCTGTGGACATTCAAGTCTTACCTCATGTTTCCCCATTCCTGGGCTCCAGACAGGTATTCAGGGTACCTCTGGAAAGCCCCAGATCTGTAGCCAGACTCCACATTGGCCAAGCTGCCACCCACATCAAGCTGCAGAGCAAGGAACATGTGACTGAGGCACTCTACAGGACCAAGTTTAAGTTCTTTGGCTGCTGAAAATCTGGGGCTTTACCAAGTTAATAATGGATGAATTTGAAGATGTGGCACGGCATCATTCCAGATGGTTATGGGGTCAAATACATCCTGAATCGTGACCTCCTGGTTAAATGATGGGCTCTGCACTCATGAGCACCTCAGAGCTGTCCCACCTAAATTATATCAAAGAAAACCCAATTTCTGTTAAAAAAAAAAAGTGTAATGTTCTCAGTGTAGCCTACCTTACTTTAAAACTGAGAAGCCATTTCCCCTTTACATTACTGCATTTTTTTTTTCCTGTAGCAAATATCCTCTATTATATCATTTGTTTGTTAGGTGCACTATTTTCTGTTTCCCTCTAAAACAAATGTATGCTCACAACAACCACATTCACTGGTGAAGCCAAAGTGTCCAGAATACTTAGTAGTACACTGGTAAATGCTTACTGGATAAAAAATGAAGAATGAATGATGCATAATTACCAAAATTTCAAGAATTAGCTTAAGAGCATGTTTTAACCCATTCTTACACATATACTGATTTATTTCCACCTGCTCTTATTTCTGATATGTATGCCACATAGCTCTCCTTATCACTTACTATCGTATTTGAAGTAATTTTCTTCTCTAACATATCAAACTTTGAACTCTTTAAAGACAAAAAACTATCTTTTGTATTCCTCAGACACATATATAAAGGGTCATACAAATATTTCTCCCCCATACCTGTCCCTCCTTAGTTGGATGAAGGCATAAACACATGAGAAATTAGCAGCCAGTTTCCATTCTCATCTCTCTACTGGACTAATCTTTCAACAATATCAAATAAAGGACCTTCTGTTGCTAAAATCTAATAGCTGCTGTTATTCTATATTCTTTCCAAGCTCCATCCTGACTTTTCAGCTATAGAGTTAAAATACGAACACCTTTAAAATTTTTGACTAGCTTCCATTAAAAATTATCCTAGCTCTAAAGCTTATTTGCTGCCCTTCTTCCTTTCCTACACACACACACACACACACACACACACACACACACACACTTTCTAAGTTCCTAGTTGCAATCAGGAAACTCTATTAACCCACAAAGTAACTTAATATAAACGAGAAAAAAGCAACTCCTCTGTGGTAAATACCTCATCATGAAGCATCAGTTGAGTTTTAGGTCCCATCCTCTCCATCATCAACAGGAAGTTCTTGTTCAGTGAACTACCTTGGATGCAACCATCCAAGGAAGTCTTTCTCAAAACCACCAATTCAACTACTACTTTTCCACTGAAAAAAATCTGTTTATCTAATGTACATCTGTAGTGTACATCTATCACTCTTTCTTGTCAAGTGATATTTGGGGACTTCACAGTCTACCTCCCACAACAGGAGTAAAAAATTCCACATTCTTGTTTTCCCAGATACAGAAGAAAATACAGGCTTTCTAAAGCATAGACACTTGACTTAAACACCAAGCTGGAAATAAACAATCTCTTCCTTTGGGTTCCAAGACACAAAACTAAGTTGTTCCTCCTACCTTACCAGTTCCTTTTCTGACCAATTCCCTAGGACTACCCTAGCCATCAGTCCTCTGTCCTCTTCTTTTCTCCATCTATACTCATTCCCTTGGTGTTCTCATTTAATCTCATAATTTTCAAGACCATTTATACAGTCATAACTCCAAAATTTTTACTGCCTGCTGAAATGCACACCTGTATCACCATCACTTTCTTACCATCTACAAGTATAGATCTAATAGATAATAAAACACAGTTAAAACTTTCTTAGCCTCTGTATGTCTGTATCTAACAGGTAATGCACTATTAAAATGTCCAAAATTGAACTTCTAATATCCCCTCTAAATTTCTTCCCTATCCCATCATGATTAGTAGTATGTGTCCACTAGTTCTTTAGGCTTGAAATATGGAAGCCTGTTTTATTTTACACCTATATCCAAGTCATCAGGATTTGCATGACATTTTTTAAATGTCTCCAGAACGGACAATGTCTTCAAACTCCAGAGTCACAATGTTCTGAAACACCAATGTCTCTTGCCTGGATTACAGTCACATCTCATAAACTTGATCTCCCTTTCAAAACAGAGTAGCTACAGAGTTGTTTTTATTTTTTATTTATTTGTTAAAATTGAAGTAACTTTGGTTTAGAAAACTCTGTATGTCTTAGGAGCACAGGTTTGTAGTCTTTCAGACATGTTATCACATACCATGCCTACATCCAAAGTACTGTAACCCTCTACCACAATCCATTACATTCCTCCTTTCTTTTGATCTTAGCCCTCCACCTCTGTTAACCTCAGTCCTGCTATGAGAATTCAAGGGTCTGTTTGATTTTGGTTTTTCTATTCCTTTGTTTTGTTTCTTTATATTCCACATGAGTGAAATAATCCAGTATTTGTAATTCTCCTTCCAATTTATTTCACTAAGATTAATCTCCTCAGTTTCCAACCATGTTTTCACAAATAACAAAATTTCCTCTTCTTTTTTGTAATTAGTATCATTTTGTAATTAGTATCATTCCATTTTGTATATCTACCACAGCTTCCTTAGTCACTTATCCATCAATGAGAACCTAGGGTATTTCCACATCTTGGCTATCTGTGAGGAGAGCTGCAATGAATACAAGGGTGGATAGAGCTTCCTTTTCAAATTAGTGTTTTTGTATTCTTTCACAATAAATAACTAGAAGTAGAATTAGTGGATCATATGGTAGATCTATTTTTAATCTTTGGAGAAACCTGCATACTCTTTTCCACACAAGGTAGACCAGTTTACATTCCCACCAAAAGCATAAGAGGGTTCCTCCTTCTTCACACCCATTTCCCTAAAAATAAGTGATGATGAACATTCTTCCACATGCCTGTTGGCCATCTTTACATGTTCTTTGGAGAAAAGTGATCCACATGACCCAACAGTTCCACTCCCAGGTATCCACCCAAAGAATGCAAAAACACAAATTTGAAGTGATATGTGCACTTCTGGGTTCACTGAAGCACTATTTCCATTAGCCAAGTTATGAAAACAACCTAAGTATCCAAAGACAGATAAATGCATTAAGATGTGATATACTAATCAGTTAAAATAAAAGATAGCATCTTGTCATTTGCATGACAATGAATGAACCTGAGAAGATTATTCTAAGCAAAATAAGGCAAAAAGAAAAAGACAAATACTAGATGATTTCACTCATGTGGAATACAGAGAAACAAAACAAAACAAAGGAACAGATAAAACTAAATCAAAACAAACTCTAGATCTGTTTGTAGAACTGAGGGGGAGCAGGTGAGGGAGGGCCACAGAGCAAGACAGGAAGGTCATAGTGGACTATGATAGAAGACTATGGGTATCTTGGTAGGTGGTAACACACATCTGAAGAGCTGTGAAGCTGTACCTCAATTACAGTGTTTAAACCTGCATTGAAACAACAAATTCAACCCCCCAACCCTGTGCCCAGCTTGTCCACACTGAATCAATTCTCCATGCTATAAACATGGTGATCAACTGTACAAAGAGTAAATATGCAATAGTAGTTGCTCAATAAACAAAAATCCTCCTAATTGGAAATAATTTTTATTAATAAAATGCTATAACCTATACTGTAAATTTTTCACCAATATATCTACCTCTGCTGTAATACTACAATTGCATTTCTCCAAAATACTTTATAATTGAGATTTTTAATTTACTGGACCTCTTTCCCATTACCCAAATCCTGATTAGGTAAATTTCCAAATGCTTTTAAGTAAAACTATTATAATTTCATTTTAAACCTTAACAAGCAAAAAGCAAAACATGAAAAGAAGCCCATTTGGGTTTTAAAAACAGTCTTCCTCTGATAAGGAACTAGCACACATTTGAAACCATTTACAGGCATAAAGATATCCTATTAAGACATTTTAAAATCTATCACTCATAACAAATTTCCATCAGAGGCCTGTGCATTAAAGCTCATTATGAACACATCTTGCAGTCAGTGAGCTGATTAAATTCCCCTTCCCCGCTCTGCTTCTGACTCTCACACTGTTAATAAAGATAGGAGACTCTGGAAATAGAAATGAATGTGCTGTTCAAACAAATATAGAGCTGAATATGCTATTTATAACTTTGCTTCTTTTGGCTTGAAATGTCCATTCAAAAATGTTAAAATACAGGTAAAATTATCTGGACCATATTATACTATCAACTGGTAGACAGTAGAAAATATGTTAATTTTCTCTAATTTACTAGAGAAAATGACTAGAGTTAGAAAACAAGTTAGGGAGTCTCCCAGGTGGCGCAGTGGGTTAAGCAACACACTATGAAGCAAACCGCAGCCACTGCAGCATGAGGTCGATCCCTGCCACCGGCCAGGGAGGGGACCCACATGGTGCAACAGACCTCTATTGCTGTGCCCGCTGCTCCCCTCAGCAGTGTACTTCTGTTGATCTGCCTGTTCTGCTCCCCTGCTCTGTCTCTGATGAATCCTCTCACCCCCCCCCCACCCCACACCTCTGGCCTGTACCCCAGTGCTTATATGCATAAATAAATAAATCTTTAAAAAAAAAAAAAGAAAACAAATTAGGAACAAAATTTTGCATTTTTCTTTTTCTTTAGTAATTTCTTCCAAAAATTATGTTACTTACACAATTGACAGAAAGGAGTATTTGTGTCTAGACACTAATACTTAATGTCTGAAATTTCTCTTTTCTCAAGTTTCAGAATTTAGTCCTCGGCACCCCTGTTTCAAGGGAAAAGCTCCAGATTACTTGGAATGTCCCTAGACTCACTCTCCACACACGAGGTCTGGCTCTACTCACCACACACAGGGACACAGATGAAGGAGAGGGGAAACCAAGAGATTCCTCACTATTTTTTCTGTAGCTTAACTCAGTCAATGCCAGGCACGCGCCACTTTTACCTTTTACCATCTCTAGTGTACTGAGAAAAGTTTCTTATCGAAATGGTGGTGAGAGGAAAGTGGCACAACATAAAGAAGGAGGAGGAGAAATAACCTGAATAAATAAGTTATGCAACTGGTTTTATTTTTTGAAATCACTACAAAGTGTAAACTAATTAGGGATCCCTTTTTCTATTCTTCCTGTTCTTTGTTTTTTCTATTCTTGTTATATCTCTATTTTTTCCCCTCCAATCTCTTCTACTTAAGTTTTACAACTGCCAATGTACAGATAGACATTCCTTAGATGTGCTAGTTAAGATTCAGAACTCTTACCCTAGCACCTATTTAAATATTAGACTTTTCAAACATTTCTGCAAACTCTTGCATAAGAGCAGTTGTACTAAAACAAGGTTTGCTGATGGAAATATTATAAACACAAAAAATACCATGAATGTAACTATGTTATAAAACCAAACTGTATTTTATTCATAACAGCAGCATTTCCATTCTAAAAAATAAGAGAATCTATAGGTATTACTTATTCGACCTGTAGATAAGGCTGGTATGCAGTAGACTACAGATCCAAAAATTCCACAACCAACTTAAATAAGTCTACCAGTAAATTGAGTCTAGAGCCAAAATTTAGGTGTCAAATTTTGGTGCATAACAGAATCACCTGTAAAGCAATTTGTTAAAACTCCTTAAGCCCAAGTCCCAAGCAATTACCAAGTTTTGACTGTAGTTCAATATTTGTCCAACAGATGTCTTCATTCTTCAACCAATCAAAAGAAAGGTATAATAATAAACAATAAAAAAATCTAATAGTCACATCCCAATGTAATTTCAATATAAACAGAAAATACAAGGCTTAATTGAATTTTTTTCCATTTTGCTTTTATCTAGGGGAATTATTTACATGATATCTATGGAATTATATTCAAAAATAAAATGAAAAACTAACCATGACTATTACTAGAATGATATTTAAATGTCATGGCATTTCACCAGTCTAGGATTTAACTGATTGTAAAACACATCATTGAAAAGGGGGAAAATATCTCCCAAAAAATCATAATATAAAGTTTTTCCATTTAGAGTTCTTCTTTTACACTGATTACAAGAGATCTTTTTTATTTAACTACAAATTCTAATCATATATCATTTTGAACTGTCTTTATAACTTTCTCCATACTAATACCTTTTTGTTTCAATGTTGATTCACGGTATAATATTACTGAAGACATACTGAACAACTATTTGCTCACACCCTCAACTAAAGCGGCAACAAAATGAACTGTTAGGATGATGTCTGTGATGATGTTTGCCCAGACAAACATAGGAATGCTAGCTTGCTGACATAAACTGTAAGATGACACCAAGAATAAGGCAACTCAATTTCATACTGTTGAAATAGGAAAGACTGATTTTTAAACTGATGGAATACCAATCTTTGAAAAGATGGACAATAATCCAGTAAATTAAAAAATCTTCAGATATCCTGGTACTGCCAATTTACAATCCTTTTTGCCGTTCTTGATACACTATGACACAATGTGACCATTTCAAGTCATTTCAAGTGATCATTCACCCAGCCAGATTACAGCAGTTAAATTCTTTACTACTGCTTCCTGTTCATTCTTAACTCTCCACCATCTATCCTCAACACTAGCAGAGTAAATATTAAAAGCTAAACCAGATCACTTCCTTGATTAAACAATGGAATGAGTTTTCTCTTGTGCTCTGAACAAAATTATTGTATTATCTGCATAGACAGTAAAGGCAAGAGCTTTAATTCTTATAGGGCATGGATTTTGTTTTGCCTGCTATTATTTCCCTAGTGTACTTTCTACCCAATAAATATCTGATGAATGGAATGAATGAATCTTGCCCCAGCTCTCTTCTTCTCATCTCACACCAGGTTTTCCCTTATACACTATGTTTTTGCATCTCTTGCTATTCCTGCAAAACTCCTTACGATAAAGCCTTTGAAACTGTTAGCCTGTCTTCATGAAATGATTTTATACAAATGCACAACAAGACTGGTTCCTTCTCTTTCTTCAGATCTCCACTGAAAGGGCACATCTCAAAGATGCTTACCCTGTTTACAGAAATCCCCTCCCTCAATATAATTAAACACCACTCAATTCACTTATTCCATCTTATAATTAGTACTTCACTGTTTCCTACCACAATTTTAAGTTCTAGAAGGGCACAAACTATGTGTTCTGACATGAAAGGTATACCCAGTGCCAATCCCAGGATCAAATACATATTAAAGGCTAAAGAAAACACCAAGTAACTCTAGTATCTCACTGTTTTGGAAATAATCTTTACCTATTAGCCCAGCAGTGTGTTACAAAGTTTTACCCCAAATTATCAACTTAACTCTTGTTAATGTACTTTTTAATATACACAAATTCTTTAAGATTCTTGCTATGTCAACAAAAGATTCTTTCCTATCTCATGTAAGCTTTTGTTTATAATTTTTTCTAGCATGTATGTATGTATGTGCTAAATATCTATTTTAGTTAGAATTTAATTTGACACAACTATATAGCTGTTTTCCAAGTGAATATTCATATACGAAATTTTTATTATCTACTTACAACTATAACATTTCTTGGTTCTATTCTGTTCCATTGGTCTACCTATCTATCATTTTGCCAGTTATCAGACATTTTAATAACAATGAATTTAAAATACATACATATGATCTGCTAGGCAAGCATACCTGTATTGTTCTTTGAGAAAATAAGTTACAGTATCATTTGGGCATATTTTAAGGGCATTTCAGGGGATTCGATATATAGATTTGGGAGCAAGTGATGTCTTTATAGTAAAGTTCCCATCTACAATGTAGTAAAAATTTTGCCCTTTACCTTTTCCATTACCATTACTAATATCATTTACTCTATTTTTTTTAAACTGAATTGTACTGCTTAACACTTCCAGAGAAAGGTTAAATACTGATGAACATGCTTATCTTTGACCTCTTCCTAACTTCAACCAGGTACATGTAGTATATCACAGTAAGCATGAGGCTTTTAGTTTGAAATATGTGTTTAGAACATACATTTATTGCGCATTTATTTAAATCATGCTATAAAAGTATCATTCAAGGGGCCTCCCTGATTGTGCAGGAGTTAAAAGACACAGCACTATCAAGCTGTCACCAGCCACTGCAACATGAGTTCAATCCCTGGCCAGGGAGCTAACCCACATGGCACAGCAGACCTCGCCTATCTTTCCCCCTACTCCCTCAGCAATGTATTTCAGTAGACCTGCCTGTTCTGCTCTCCATTCTGTCTCTGGTGAATCCTTTTACCCCCCAACACCTCTGGCCTACACCCCAGTTCTTACATGCATAAATAAATAACTTTTTATAAAATGTATCACTCAATTCTTATTTTGAGTCATTTGGGCTAACTTTCAATTAGACCATTTGTAAAACGTTAGCCAATATTTTTGAAACAACTATTAAATACCACAAGCTTCTCTCTTCCTTTTAACCATTAACAATCATAATTGTGTATGAGACTTTGAACCATACTGGCATTACTAGAATTAACTCCTTTTGGTCAGCTTATTATCTTTTTTATCACAATGGTAATTTTATCTAATATGTTATTTATATTTTCTACACTTAAATTAATATGAAATACAGGTATGGAGATTTGTTTTTAAACCTCATCAGATTTTAGTAGCCAAGGGTCACACTTAGGAAAAAAAAAGAAGAATTGGAAGGCTTTTCTTTCTCTAAGCTCCAGATTTAAATCTTTGCCTACATTCCATGTTACTCAACTAAAACTTCTCGATTACACAGTTTATTTATTATTAAACACTGGCATTACAAAGATAAGGCTAAGTATTTCCTTGCTGCACAAAATTAAGTGAATGATGAAGAAACATATATTAACTTATACAATAGTATTATTGGTTCTACCTACCTGTATGTAGAGAGTTGCACAAGAAGGATTCAAAGTAAACTCTAAAACAGGATGGTTTGGCTGCTTGAAAAGCATAATGTGTACAAAGCCACAGATTAATCACAAGAATATGCTACATGATGTTGGGAGGATATACTGGTCTACTCATTCTGCAAGATGAGATTATTTAAGATTTTATTTAATATTTATTATTTAATATTTATTATTTAATATTTCAAAAATACGCACACCCCTTGACTTAGCAAGTACATTTCTAGGAATTTAAAAAAATTAATGCAAAAGGGTATATAGTTAAGTACATTCAGTGAAGCATAGTTTTATAATACTAAAAAATTAACAGTGGTATAACTTTAAAAAGATATATTCAAATAATAGCAATGGAATGCTATAATTTCATTTGAAAATATAAAAATCTAGATGTACTGACAGAAAAAATGATAAAGGCAAATTATTAAAAAAAAAACAGGTGACATTACACTATGTATGGCTACACTATCTACTAGAGTATCCACTTGCTACATACAGACATTTAAGTATAAATCTGACAGATTAAATTTAATCTTAAATTAGTTATATTTAAGTAAAATTTAAAATTAAATTCTTTGGTCACACTAGCCACATTTCAACTGTCCAACAGTCATAGGTAACTAGTGGCTACCATATTTGAAAGAACAAATACAGAATGTTTCTATCATCACAGGAAGTTAAAGCAGACAATAATGGTGTGCAGCATTTTATCTTTTAAAGGGAAAGAAATAAAAATAATAAAAGTTTACACAATAAAAACTGGTACCATAAACATAATACTTAATATTGGCTTTTTGCTTATCTGTTTCTTAATTTTACTATAATAAATTACAATGAAACAGCTAGGTGATAAAATCATGTTTAAAAAAACATTAAATTTCATCTTTAAAAATAAAATATCCTCATTGCAATAAAAATAGCAGACTTTTACAAAAAAAATTATGGAATAAACTATAAATTTAGTTAAGCATTCTTTAAAAGCTGCTGTTTGCTGCTTTGGAAATATTCCATTTTTTAACCTCCTTCCTCCCATTTAATTTCAAAAGGGATTGTTCAGACTGGCACTACTATAGGTCTGAGGGGTTTTTTTCCCCTCCTATCTAAATGTGAAAGTTATCTGAAGTCTCTGACCACTTACAGAGAACTACAGCTGTCAATTTTTTTTACTTCAATGTAAAGTGAACACTTCATTTTTTTTTAAATGAAACATTACCTAGAAGACTAAAAAATTATCAAGTTATGTAGTCAGCTCAAGTCTGAGTTTCCTCTCTGAAAAATAAGTGACCATACGTACGATCATTCTTTTCTCACTGTGCCTCCATGGTAGCAAATGACTTTTATTACCTATCTTTTACAGCAAGGCAACAGCTTCCATGGAAACCATAAGGCAAACAACCTTCTCTGCTGCCAAGGACCTTTTCAGCATACCTAAACTGAATTAACTGCTTACTTTCTCTTCTTAATATACTAAAATTGAGCAACAGCTACTTACTCTGATTCTGTTCTAGTTGCCTGTGTCTCTATGAACAAACCAAAAAATGGGTAACACACCAGGAAAATTCTGTACCCCTCTAGCAACAAAATGAGTCTATAAAAACTAGAGGACCAAAACATTACCAAGCCAGAATACATGCAGGTTGATGTCACCTCATGTAAGAGAATAAGTTCAAACAGAAATCAGCAAATACTGAAATACCAAAACAGAAACTCCTATGAGTTCAGCAGAACATATAAACTTAGCAAGATTAAAATATTGATTATCAGGGGAAAGGAGACAATCAATAAATCATAACAACTGAATTAACTGGTCACTCACCTCTCTCAACATATTGTTCTCTTTTTCCTTCTGCTCCAAAAGGCTTTCTAGGTGGTGGACGTGCATCTCTGCCTCTGCCAGTCTTCTCGTTCTCTCGTGGTCTTCCTCAGTAGCTTTAGCAGAAAGTCCTTTGCTCTGCAACATTTCTAGTAGTTTCTTAATGGATTCATCCCTCGCATTTAGGGTTTGCTTCTGAGTCTCAATACGAAGCTCCATTTCCTCTAGGGTCTTTCGGAGAAGAAACAGCTCTTTGGCCTGCCGTTCATGCTCAGCGTGTAGCCTCTGAAAGTTCTCCTCTGTCAGCTC
Source organism: Galemys pyrenaicus (assembly GCA_019455555.1). Classification (NCBI taxonomy): domain Eukaryota; kingdom Metazoa; phylum Chordata; class Mammalia; order Eulipotyphla; family Talpidae; genus Galemys; species Galemys pyrenaicus. Next base: position 4,859,892 of record JAGFMF010011958.1, read on the forward strand.
TGCTACACAAGGCTCACCAGTCCTAGTGCTACTATCCTGTTGAAACAGCTGGTTCAGGTCCCTTTGGATGCGTAATTCATCCTGGAGTGCCTGGATTGTCATTTGCATGTGCTAGAATCAAGACAAAAAAAGAAAACCTCAAATCAGCTTTCTCCTAAAGCAGCAGCAGCAGATTGAGGAGAATTAGACAGTAGCTACCAGTGCTCAGAACCCTCCATTTAGTGACTTAGGATTCACATTATTGTTTTACAGTGTCTTAAAAAATGATTGAGATCATCGCTTCTCGGGCTTTTGGCTAAGATCAGGTATAAAAATGATTGAAATCATCTGTAAAATGTATTTAGTCTCAACAGGAAATAATTATGGCAGCTCCTCACTCTGCCTAAGCCATGACAAAATAAAGATACCTAAAAATTAGTAGAAAGTATTATATAGAAATGAAAGAGATGGAAGAGGGGAAGAGAGGAAAAACCTATAGGAATATAAGCAATCATACAAAAAAAATTCACCAAAAGTTATAAAAGATATCAAGCACAAATTGCTTCTAAGAATTGTATAATTAAATTTATACACTAGATAATAAATACGGATATTTAGTAGTTAGTAGTTTCAATATACCAGATTGTGCCAGGCACTTGTGTTACTTCATTTAATATTCACTGTAACACAAGTGTTACTGTTTTTATTTCAATGATGATGATACTAAGCTGAGATAGACTTTACTAATTTGCCCACAGTAACATAATAAGTAATGGAGCTAGCATTCAAATTAAAGCAATTTCCCCAGTCCACTGAAACTAGTATTACCCAAAAGTGATAATATAAATCTGCAAGGCTCTACAAAACCTTTTTGTCACATTTCAAGACATTTGTGTCCATAGACTTTTAGAACATAAGTATTATATCTGTATCACAGCTTCAAGAAGAATGTCCCTAAGAATTTTCAGTTACAACAGAGAGGCACTAGCTCAATGGACTAAAGAGCATGGAGGATAATTACAAAAGAGGCGAGACAACCAGACGCAATGATGACACTATAAAAGAGATATCTCTATACAAAAGGAAGGTACTATGTTCCCTGCCCCACCTAATGAAGGAGCTCAGCAGCCAGGGGAAGTCATATAACATAAAGGGTGGTAAGCCCAAGGAATCATGAGAAGACAAATGGAGGAAAGAGAGACAAATGGAGAAAAGCTTGCTTGCCTTTCAGTTTTGCACTTGTACTAGGGACTTGGGGAACTTGGAAAACACACATGGAGGAGAGACCTGTAGAGACACTTGGGGAGGCTGACAAAGGCAATTGTTGTCTTGAATTATTTGATTTCGCTCCTTTTTTTTTTTTTTTAAAGATTTATTTATTTATGCATACAAGCACTGGGGCACAGGCCAGAGGTGTGGGGGGGTGAGAGGATTCACCACAGAGAGC
>JAGFMF010011958.1:4861367-4900925 GCA_019455555.1 Galemys pyrenaicus
GGTCTGCCACACCATGGGGGTCCCCCCCCCCCCCCCCCGACGGCAGCAGGGATCGAACTCCTGCTGTAGTGGCTGCGATTTGCTTCGTAGTGTGTTGCTTAACCCACTGCGCCACCAGGGGAGGCCCTGATTTCGCTCCTTTTATCCCAGACTTGCTTGCCTCTTTCTGCCCTTTCCTAAATTGCCAGTCGGAAAGTGCCTTAGACTTGTGGCAAGTTTTTGGGTCTCAGTGGCCCCACTTCAGATCAATCCTGTATGACTAGGCATTCACTCACAAGTGGATGGCTAACTTTCCCAATTTTATTGGGAAACTAGTGCCCTTTCTACCTTGGTGTGTACACACTAATGCTATTAAAATTCTTCTACAGTAAGAATATGCTGTGTCTTTGCATGCACAGATGGCTAGAATCCTTTAGAGCATGAAAACTTGGGGGTCCCATGTGTCTGCACACTAACAACACGAAAAATAATTAATTATAAATGAAAATTAAAGAACATGAAAAAAGAATATTAAAAGAAAATCTTAAAGGTGGTAATTTCAATGAGAAAAGGCTGGAGAGGTTTGTTTTTTGTTTTTGTTTTATGCTTTCCCTAGCACATTCTTTCATATGAGCACATCAAAAAGAAAACTGTAAGTGAAAAGAAAGTCTAATAATTTTAATGCAACAGAACTTTTTTCAGTGTTCATGCAGTTGCAACTTTAAACAAACAGGGAAAAGTCAATGATGATAAGGTTTTAGTAATTCATTTGCAGTACAGGCCCTGACCCTAAAACAAAGCTAACAAAAAATATCAATAAATACCAAACCGCATGAGTACATTACATAGCAGCTCAGGTATCTTCTTTTTAAGTAAAAAAAAATAAAATTTCAGGGTCAGGCACAAGGTTAGGTATTACATGAAACATTTAGTAGAGGGAAAAGAAAGAAAAGAAGTGAATATTAAAAAAACAAGTTAATTAAAACCTAGAACACTATTTCTTTTCCTCAGTTAATTTCTTAGAAAGGCAATTTTAAGTCCTTAGGTTTGTAACAGGGTGGTCCCCAGGAAGTCCCAGGGGGAAGTCCCAGGTTCCCTGCCCTCCCTAAAGGAGGGTGGAGCTGAGCAGGGATGAAAAGAAGCTGAAAAGGAGACTGGAGAAGGAAGGAAGCAGGATGGTGATAAAGGAGGAGATCTGGAGACGGCACATGGAGCAGAACGACACGTGAAGAAACTATGCTTGCCTTCCGGTCCTGGACTGGTTGGAACAGAACAGATGCAGGTGAAAGACCAATGGGGAAGTTAACAGTGGCAGCTTTTACCTTGATTTTGATTTTGCTCTTTTCCTCTCAGACTTTTCTAACCGTTTCTGACCCTTTTATATGGGGCTCCACCAACAGGTGCTGAAGGCTTGTGGCAGGCTTTTGGGTCTTGCTTTGGGCCAATCCTGTTTAGATGGTCTTTTAACCACAAGAGAATGGGTAACTCTGGGTGCTTGATTTAGTAACTATATTCTTTGTCTTTTTTGTATTGCTCACTAATTGTTTTAAAGTTCCTTCCTATTAATGGTCTTATATGTTTTGTCTTGATGCAGCAGATGGAGGAACCATCTTAGGGGGCAGGTTTTGGGGTTCTGGGGTGCCCCTCTCCCTGCCCTGTAACACATTCTTTCATTAGAGATACACTATGAAAAAAAGCACATAGATTATATATCTATTTTAGTACGGGGACATTATGCGTGCAGAGTGAAATGCCTGAATGCTGTAATATTTAAAACTCAGTATGGTAGCAATTTTAAACCTGTTAATTATTTGGTTTTGTTAATAAAACAAATTTTATAGTTTGTGCTACATCATTCAGACAAACTGAGGAGAAACCATAAGCAATGTTGGAAGACTGTTACATATAGAAAGAAAAAATATTCAAATATAATGAGAATCAAGTTTTTTATTGTAAATAGAAATGGGTGAGGGGGGGGACCAGAATTATAAATCCTGTGGTGCTGGATAAAACTAAAGTGTCAATGTGAACTCACTATTTAATAGAGTTATTATAAATGTGGATATACATATAAATATGTATACGTACTCAATGCACACACCCTAGCTCTGTTCATTGAGAGGGAGTGGAAACAGTAAAATACCAAGAGCAATAAGCACAACTAAAGTTCAGCTCTTAGCTTCTAAATATTTTCCACTGAGAGCAACCAAGATTCATTAAAGAAATGGCTGATTCCAAACTGAAGCATGGAAATTATACAGCAACTCTATGACCTGCTATGGCAGAAAGAAAAGAGACACAGAGCAAGCTTGAATGAGTCCCAACTGACCAATTCTAGGGCAAACTGATCATGAAAATAAATAATGAGTTACACAAAACCTACTGAAAAATCAGGAACCTGTTAAGTCCATATGAATTCAATTTGTGATATGTAATAAGAAATATATACTGGGTTTTTTGGTCACTGAGCTCCCAAAACCTTTGGAATTTCCTAGGAATATCCATCAGAAATGCCCTTTGCTATGCTAATGAGATGGTTTTGGGGCCACACTTAATGGGGTCTGGAGAACCAAAGCTGTGATTTTCAGTCCCAACCACCTCCCATCCCACCTACAATGAAGGGAGAAAGACTGAAGGTTGAATCAATTATCAATGGCCAATGACTTGCTCAGTCACGCTTATATAAAGAAACCTTTAAAATCCAAAAGGAAAGGTTTCTGAGCACTTCCAGGTTGGTATACAAGTGGAGGTGCTAGAAAACTTGCACATGTGAAGCACGGAAATTCCAAACTCCTTTCCCACACCATGCCTTTCCATCTGGCTGTCCCTGAGTTACATCCTTTTATAATAAACCAGAAATCCAATACATACGATGTTTGTCTGGATTCAATGGGTCACTCTATCAAATTAATCAAAACCAAGGCGGGGGGTCATGGGAACCTTAAAGGACTGAACCCCTAATTTTCAATCTGTGAGGAAACGCTCTCTCTCTCTCTCTCTATCTCTCTCTCTCACACACACACACTCACACGCACACACACACAGGAAATTGTGTCCAGGACACTTTTCTGTGGCATTTTTCATTACAAAGTAGTAAATACATCATGTTAAACATTTAAGAATATAAATTTACAAGGAAAAAAGCTCTGTATTCCTTTGATTTTCAACAGGTTCAACTTACTAGCAACAGAAAATGATTGCTTAAAAAAAAAAGATTGATAATCAATGCACACAATCAGAAATGTGAAACTGTTTAACTGTAGTACATATGACAAAACCTGACAAAAACCTAAAAAGTCTAACAGAAGAATGCCAAATCTCAGTCATTTTATAATGGAAATAATCATTCCATATTAAATTCTTAAAAGTAGGGCCTCCCTGGTGGCGCAGTGGGTTAAGCAACGCACTATGAAACAAACCGCAACCACTGCAGCACGAGTTCGATCCCTGCTGCTGGCCAGAGAGGGGACCCACATGGTGCGGCAGACCTCTCCTGCTGTCCCCGCTGCTCCCCTCAGCAGTGTGCTTCCTTGATCTGCCTATTCTGCTCCCCGCGCTGTCTGTGGTGAATCCTCTCACCTCCCACACCTCTGGCCTGTGCCCCAGTGCTTGTATGCATAAATAAATAAATCTTTAAAAAAAAAAGAAAAAAAAAATTTCTTAAAAGTAAAACAGAGTGTGTAATGATGACAAATAGAATTACAGAAGAGTAGTGTTTTCTCCCCTAATTACAGTTATGTTTTTCTTTTTTTAATTATTTTTGTGTAGAAGAAGTAGGGTATAGGCCAGAGATGTGGGGGTCACCAAGACAGAGTAGGGACAGAACAGGCAGATTTACTGAAATGCACTGCTGAGGGGAGCAGGGGACAGGAAAGCATCATATATGGCTGGGCATCAAACTCAGGCCGTAGTGATGTGAGCATGCTGATAACCTGTAGACCACCAGGGAGGCTCCATTTATTTACTCTTGAGATGTTTTAACATGTGTATTTATTACTTTATAATCCAAGAAATTTTATAAAAATGACTCTATAAACTATGGTATTATCTATCCTGATGTCTGGAAAGAAGCAACATTGCTGAAACAAAATGTCGGCTTTCAGAAGACAACTTAATTGTGCTTGATAACATAAAAGAGGCTGAATAAAGTATCCTTCTTGAAGAGTACACAGAATGATATTCTTTTTTTTTTTTTAAGATTTATTTATTTATGCACACATGAGCTGGGGTACAGGCCAGAGTCGCAGGAGGTGAGAGGATTCACTGGAGACAGAGTGGGGAGCAGAACAGGCAGACTGAAACTAGTTGCCGAGGGCAGCAGCGGGTGGGCAAGACAGGAGAGGTCTGCTGCGCCATCTGGGTCCCCTCCCTGGCCAGCAGCAGGGATCAAACTCGTTGCAGTGACTGCGATTTGCCCCACAGTGCGTTGCTTAACCCACTGCACCACCAGGGAGGCCCAACCGATATTCTTAACAGTATAATTCTGATAATAAATCCCTCCCACAAACTCCAATGTTAAGAGTAAAATTAGTCTCCAGTCAACTTTGATTACAACAACATAAACATTTAGTATACTAAAACTAAAAAAACTGGTTCACCCTTCAAATGTACACTAACAAAGAACTTTGAAAAGTTAGTAATAGTCTTTGTCAAGATCTGATATGTATGTCTATGCCTATACGAAAATTCATTTCTCATCCACTGTCAGCCAGTTTCTATTCAAGTTCAAAGTTCATATACAGTTAGGTAGCAAATAACCCGAAATCAATATATAGAAACTTCATTAGACAATATAAATGTAATCCCTAGAATCAAGAGAACTCTCACTTAACAGAGTTCACAGACACAGATACAAAAAAACTGTAAAATCATCTTACGCTCTGACAAAGCACTAATAAGAGTTTATGCCTATCCTTTAGCAATTCAGAAGTCACTATTTGACATTTGGAACAAGACTATAATAGGACCTTTGAAAATAAAATGTCAAGCTGATACAACCAGCTACAGCAATTACTCTAAAAAACAGTGGCCAAAATGAAATACACTAGAAGTGGTAAACTCCAAAGAACACACAATCTGTTTGCTCTAAAGTATGTTTTTATATTGTGAATCAGTTCACACATGATCATGACAGAGGACTATCATTACATCAAAGCTGCTCTGGTTCGCAGTCAAGTATTCCTACCAAAGGAACACGGGGCAGAAGTAGATAGCCTTCAACAGGAAAGGAAAGGAAAATGCCCTCAGCTTGGCTGCTGCATAAACAGGAATCCTTTCAGCTCTATTTTTAGAAAGTTAAAGACAGCACCTGCAGCCAGCGTTCCCTTCCTGCAAGAGCACACCCCGAAACATTTGAGGCTCTGTTCAAAGTAGGACATACTTACTTATGCTCATGATCAAAGATCCACTTCTGCACTGTCTCAGCACTGCAAGCAAGCATTTCTACTCAATTACTTTTATTAATTTTTAATATCTACTGGAGCAGTCTACAGACACAATGACCTGCATTCCTGGAGTTATCCAAGTCATCTCTTGAGGTACTATTTATAATTTCTGTTATTGTTTTGGTTACAAAGCTGCACATATTTTGAGTAGTCTCCCCAAAATCTGAACTTTGCTATAGCAAAATTTTATAGAACCCACTGGATCGCCATTGTACACTAGTGACATTTCAAACTGTTTTGTCACAAAATGAAGTGTAAAAACAATTTAAGTGGTTAATGACCAACTTTTGCAGTAAAATAAAATTGAAACTAAGCATACTGATGCCAAAAAAGGAATGTTTCACATGACTTATATTTTTATCATTTAGAAATATATAGCATAGATATTAACATAATTATGTATGTGTATATACAAGTATTTTTATAATAGGTTACAATAAAAATGGTGCATAGTTTATGACAAGTGATAACATATGTCCCTAAAACAAGTCAAAAGTTCAGATGTCACTAAGTGGCTTAAGAAGAAATAATGTTAACTACTAAAAGTTATTAAAAGTTTTCATAAAAATAATACAAATGATGTCAAATAAAAAAAGGTTTTCATAAAAATAACACCATTTTTAACTTTAATAAAATAAATATTACTTTAAAAAAAAAATAACACCATTTTTAAAATTCAAAGTGTTAATGGAGACAAATATGCATTAATTTCCTTAATGGATCAGTCACACATTAAACATCAATATCTGACAAATCCAAAGAAAACTAATTTTAACTTGAATTTTGAACTAGGTACCCAAAAGAAAGGATATAAAACTATCAATAAGGAAATTCCTTTTCAAATTAAAAAATATATATACTACTTCTTAAAACAATTCTGTCTTTTTTTTTAAAGATTTATTTATGCATACAAGCACTGGGGTACAGGCCAGAGGTGTAGAGGTGGTGAGAGGATCCACCACAGAGAGCGGGGAGCAGAACAGGCAGATCAACAGAAGTACACTGCTGAGGGGAGCAGCAGGCACAGCAGGAGAGGTCTGCCGCGCCATGTGGGTCCCCTCCCTGGCCAGCAGCAGGGATTGAACTCGTGCTGCAGTGGCTGAGGTTTGCTTCATAGTGCGTTGCTTAACCCACTGCGCCACCAGGGAGGCCCCAATTCTGTCATTTTTAAAGTTTTAAGTGTAATTTTCATAGCTTCTTTTAAATCAAGATGATCCAACTTCAAATACATGAAGTATATTACAAATAATTTTTCTATTTAGCAAAAAAGGTATTTTCAACTACAATCAAACACAAAAAGATAAATATAGAATATGTTATGCCAAATTATAATATATACCCCTAGGGGCCTCCCTGGTGGTGCAGTGGGTTAAGCAACGCACTATGAAGCAAACCACAGTCACTGCAGCACGAGTTCAATCCCTGCTGCTGGCCAGGGAAGGGACCAACATGGCATAGCAGACCTCTCCTGTCACACCCGCTGCTCCTCAGCAGTGTATTTCAGTCTGTCTGCCTGTTTTGCATCCCACTCTGTCTCTGGTGAATCATCTCACCTCCTGCATATTTGGTCTCGACCCCAGTGCTTGCATGCGTAAATAAACAAATCTTTAAATCAGCAAATAATCTATACCCCTAAAACAATTCAAAAATTCAGATGTCACTAAATGACTTAAGAAAAAATAATGTCAGGCCTCCCTGGTGGCATAGAGGTTTAAGTCTCAGTGCTATCAAGCTATTGCCAGCCACTGCAGGCACAAATTTCATCCAAGCCAGGGAGGTGACCCACATGGAGCAGCAGACCTCTCCTGTCTCACCCACTGTTGCCCTCAGCAGTAGATTTCAGTCAGTCCACCCGTTCTGCTCTCCACTCAATCTCTGGTGAATCCTCTTACCTCCTGCACCTCTGGCCTACACCCCAGTTCCTGTATACATAAATAAATAAAACTAAATCTTTAAAGAAAGAAAAAAGAATGCTAACTAGTTTAAGTTACAAAAAGTTTTCATAAAGAAAGCCATCGTGTTTTAAATTCAGTGTTAACAAAGAAGACCAACTTTCATTCACGTAATTTTCTCCATGGATTAGTCGCACATCAATATCTAAAAAAGATTATTTTCTTAGACCCAATTTATGTGTAAAAACAGAATCCAAGAAGGAGGGAATAATCTGAGGAGGAAAACAGGAAAAGAGCCTGGAAAGAAAATAACAAACATGTATGTCAATAGTGATTAACAATAATAATTACAGGAAATATGTGACATGAAGAATGAATCAATGGATAGAAAGATGAATGAATGGATGTAGGGAGGGAAGGAAAAAGGACAAACTGAAGCTATAAGACATACTTTCATTAAATAGTTCATGCTTTCCAAGGTTATGTACAAACCTCACTTCAAAGAAAAGTGAAGAAAATTCACTTAGGAAGTTCAGTGTATTCTGATACCAGCTTCACAGTGATAAAAACAAAAAAACAAAACAGGGACATGATTAATAATGCCCTTCTGAAGGAGACAGCACCAACTCTGTCTCACAAAACCAATTTGGCTGGGATCATCTATTCCAAAACACAGCATCTATTTAAAGCATGAAAAAAAATGCTATGCAAGACTAAGCAAAAAACTACCTTAACTATTCTGGAATCAAGGTGCTAGTACTGAGGATGAATGCAGTTTGTTGAAATGAATTACAACTATCAAAATGTTTTCCCCGTGACCCATACAATTGTGCAGACTGACATATTTAAGGAGAACAAGTTGTTTTAGAATTGAACAAACCACACAGTCATCTCTTCAAGTTCTGGGTTCCTGTGTTTTCACAGCACTGTCACTTTTTTTATAACATCATATACAGCTGCTTATCCTCTCCCCTCTCAGGTTTCTAGACATACAAATTTAGCTTATTATTCTATGAACTATTCAACAAACTAAACAGAAAAACAAGGAGGGCAAAATGATTACATGACAATGTTTTTAAATTATACATAATACTTTTTAATGTTTTTCTCGTGTTGAACATACAGTCTAGACTGTCTTTTTTTCTATTCTTATTTTACTTTGCTGCCAATTAATAGAGCACAGTAGTTTTTGAAACTGGATTCCCCACAGCACCTAGCAGATCTGGAGCATAACTGGCTCTACAGTGGCTCTGCAACCTAAGTGGAGAGACATGTCAGCTTCTGTCAGAGTCCTTACATCTGAGATCACCTAGAAAAAGTACCATTGGTGTCCAACCATCCATGCGGGCAGACCCCAACCCTAACTCCAAGCCCCAGCATGTACAATCTGCAGGCTGGCAAAGGCCACTTTGAAATGGGGAAAAGAGAACCCTGACCCTCCTCCGCTCCCCCGCAACTCCCAGCACAACCGGATCCACTGGGGCTCCAATAGCCAGACCCAGTGTGCGAGGCCTGCAGGCAGCACCCAGGTCACCCCAACAGTGGGTGGCAGCAGTAGAGGTGGTCACCCTGCCTCACAGCAGGCCAGCCTTGGGGCTCCAGCACAGAGGCAACACTTACTTAGCTTGAGGTCACTGGGAAGAGTACTGGGTCCCACTGGGCTCCAAGTCCCAATACTGTTGCAGGGTCCCCAGCACTGTTATATCAGGCCCCACTGAGGGATCCTGAGAGCAGTGTACCTCTGACCCCACAGAGGCTGGCTCCGACCATGGCTCCCCAGAGCCTACTAGTCCATAAGCCATGTCCTGACCTCAGTGCAGGTGGAATCTAGGGAGGCACTAGGGCTTTCCTTTTTGAATCTGCTACCAGTATCATAAGTGGATCAGTCCGTATCAAGCTTTTCACCTACTTTCAAGGGCTTGAGTTCATTATGTTGATCAAAAATGAAATGAGCTGATTAGTGCTTAACCAGTGCCAATCAAACAGCACTGAAAAATGGTCCATCAGACCTGTAGGGTGAGGTCCCTGGAGAGAATATAATGCAGAACAGGAGACAGCTTCAGAGCATTCAGCAGATAGCCCCCAAAGTGGATTCAACAGATGACCTTCATAGACTTCACAGAACTTCAGAGACTTCCAGACTTCTATAAGCCTTCACAGAGACGCAGCCACTGCACCTGCTTTTGGCCCTGCCACCTAAAAGGAGTGCCATCGGCCTAAGCCCAGGGTCTCTTAAAAAGTACTGTTTGCCATTGGTTCATGCCAGTAGCTCATAAAGAGCTGTGACTCCTGGTGACAGGTGTTAACCAGCACTATTGAAAATTCAGTGTAAACCAGCACTGTTGATTGATGTCCAACACTGTGTCCAGGCACCTTTGAGAGCTGGCCACCATTTTTGATTATCTGGCACCACCTCCTGGTGCTGCTGAGTCCAGCAATGTCCAGTCCAGTCCAGCATCCAGTACTGTCCAGCCAGGCTTTCAGATTGCTGTTATGGGTGGCTGCAGCATCACCTCAGCAGCCCCATCTGTAAGCACCTCCAGCTACCACCATGAGTTGGATCCTGGCCCATTACTTAGCAGTGTGCCACCAGCTCCAGGCCCTCATTGACAGGATAGAGCTGCCTTGCACAAGCAGCCTTCGTTTAGAACTACTGGACACTGGGGACACTATCTGGGGTGAGAGCTAGGCACTTGTCCCATTAGAAATCTACTTCTCATCAAATCTCCTGTTAACAAACGCCACTGTTGTTGGATCCTGAGCATGGTGGTCCTGCAACTGCGAGCATATGGTTGGGAACCCAGAGTGGAGTCTCTCACCTTGCCACTATTTTACTTCTTCAAGAGTACAGAAGTTTAACCTAGAGTACTGACCTCAAGTCCAGAAAAGGTGCCATGTTTACTCCTTGTACTCAGAAATATGAAATAATATATAACTATTATCACCAAAAAAGGGAATATTGATTTTTTTGGAAGTATTTGAAATTTTTAAAGATGTTATTTCTTTTTTATTTTTGCAAAGAACTGGATGCAGGTCAGAGATGTAGGGAATTGAGAGGATTCGCTAGAGACTGAGCAGGGAGCAGAACAGGCAGATCTACTGAAATACACTGCTGAGGAGACACAGGAGAGGTTTGCTGGACCGTCTGGCTTAGTTCCCTGACCAGGGGATAGAACTCAGGCCATTGTGGTGGCCCTCTGAGGTGGTAGCCCTGAGACTTAACCCCTAGGCCACCAGAAAGGCCAAGAATATTAACTCTTAAACAATATTTCTTCACATGCCATTAATACTTGCTAATTCTTGGCAATGGATATGAGTTCTTGTTTTACTATTTTTGAAGTTTTCTGGACACATACAGAGAAAATATCTAATTCTAATGTTCTCATTTCCTAGCTTGCTGAACAAGATTAGTACTTCAGTTTCAAGCATGAATCCTAGATTAGCAACATAAAAATCACCTGGAAAATTGTTAGACTCTAAGCCCGTAAGCCCCTTCTTCAGTTTAATCAATCAGAAAATCTGATAGGAGCAGCAATGGTATTTTAATAAACCCTCTTTGTAGTTCTCATGTGTACTTAAGTTTAAGGGTCATCTGACTGGATAAAAGATTTAACATTCACCAAGAATAGAGAAAAGAAACAGAGTGGGGCAGAGGGGATAATCAGGATAAACAAAAAGTTTTGCCATTTTACCATTTCACCTTTTCACTACTTCCAGCCCACACCCTCTACGGGGCCACTATCTTCCTTCAAATTCTACTTGCATAAATTCATTTAGCACTCATGTATACCTATTAACATTGTACCTTTTAATTTCTAAATTTTTATGTCCATATCCTATCCCATATCAATTAAATCATAATTTCTTGAGGTGGTCAAAAGTATCTTAAAAGATCCCCAGGCAATCAATGTACAACCAGAGCTGAAAACCACTCACTAAATGATTTTGTCTCATCTGATGTATTTCCATATATGATGAGAAAATACTTGTATCAAAATCACTAGGGGCATAATTCTCAAAATAACAATCTCTAGTGGTACATAAATAGCTGTGTATGTACTTTTATAGCTTTTATTGCAAATGATGTTTTCTATGACTAGCAGTGAGAGTTTCATCTTAAAATAAGAATCCTTTAAGTAAATTAATTACTTTTAAAAACCTAAATAAGTAGAACAAGGGATGTGGCAGATATTGCAAAGCAAATAAGCAAACAAGAAAAGTTTAGTTAAACTTGACCAAGATGTTTATTCAAATAGATTTCAAAGGCCTACTCTAGCTGTTCTAAAGCCATAAACTTTGAAAGCAGGGCCCAGAAATTTACATTTGTAATGTATGCTTCCCTGCTTATTTACAAAGACTTAAGAAATGTTCTAAAAAGAGAAATTTGCGCTTCTGTCACTAAACCAAGAACAAGATTGGATGTAAAAGGGAACCCTTTCATTCCATTCATTTTTTTTTTTTTAACCACCATTTCCTACTCACACAGGATGAGCCCCAGCTACACCTGCTGAGTAAGAAAAGTGTAGTTTCTGCTTCAAGATTTAGCTCTTACCCAGATTTCCCATTACATCTCTTAATTGCAAGCCTCAAGAATCAAGAACTCATTCTAATTTTGCTCTCTTCTTTTCATCCCTTTCATCCTTGCTATCAAAAGCCCTATGCCTTGAGCATTCCTCCCATTCCAATCAGACCACTTCTTGTTCCATCCACCTTCCCAGCTACCCTATGAAGCTAATAATCCTGGCACAACCTAATCACCCTCAGGGTGTATGTCTATACCCAAATTCCAATGATAAATATTTTCTATCCATTTTAACTGCCAACTGTTTTAAGTTTCCATATATGATAGCATAATTATAAATCACCTTACTAGACAGAGGATGGAAAGTAGATTTCAGTTCACATAACTTTTCTCCATTTGTAGTAGTCAATGGTTCTCAACCCTGACAGCGTATCAGTTACATGGGAAACTGTAAAAATCCCATATGGAGGTAATATTCAGACAATTAAATGAGAATCTCTGGAGATGAGGGTGAGACCCAGGCATTTTTCAGTTTCTCAGTGTAGGTAAAGGCAACATGCAGCCAAGGTTGAGAGCCATGAGCTAAGCTCAGCTAGAAAGATTACAAACATAGATTCAGAGGTTGTCTGCCATGGTAGGGCAATACTTCTGCCATGACTGTGTCTGCCTGACTAGGTCAAATACGGATATTCTGAGACAATAGTGACATCTGAGTACAGCAATTGAAAATTCCAACCCTAACAAGCAAGTATTTGTTTATATTTATCTTGACTATTTTGAGGATTATCAAGAAATTCCCTGTACTTGTTTAATCTGACCTGGAAAGTTTTAAAGCCATACCTCCAAATAGGAACATAATTTTTATAGAATTAAACTGGCTCAGATTGAGACTTATAATTTTTTTCAATACCCAAGGCGGACAGGTTTGAGACATTAGCAAGAAAGTTAAAATGAACACACACTATCACCCATATAAACCACACTGCCTATTCAATTATAAATTCAATATGTACATTAGTTTCAATTGTTTCTCAATATATGTAATTTAAATCCTTTTCTTTCTTACACTCAAAATGATTAGGTTTATTCATTCAGTATCTTGTACAGACTGTATGTAGTCTAATATACATCTTTGAGTTTATGAAATTCAGATTTTAAAACCTACTTTGTACTAAACTTCACAAAAAATAACTACAACATGAAGTGAAAAGCATATTCTAAAAATATAAAATTCACTTTATGAATTATTACAATGTCTAACTGTGGAAGGCTAAAATTCTTCTAATAAATGAACAATTGGCAAAGAGAGTCACAGTTGTATTCACTTCCTGCCATAAATGCCAACAGCAAGTACATCCAATTTTAAGTTCTTCATATGAAGCCAATGAGTGGGCAGAAGACAATCTTAGCCAAAATGGGAACACATGGTATTCATATTTAAAAAAAAAAAATTAGCAGTGGATTACAACCAGGAGGGGAAGCCATCTGTCACAAAAAAAAGAAGTAACTGTAAGCTGTCAAGGATATGTAACATGCCACCTCAACCTAAGCAGAGTCAAGTTTCAGATTTTAATTCTACTTAACTCTTGTAATGAGCAAATGTTTCCAAAATTATTAGTGTCAAATTATGGAGTAAAAGGGAAAAAAACATCAACACTGTGACTCTACCAACAAAGTAATTCCACCTTGCTATTAGGCAGAACAATATAATAAAAAAAAAAAATACATGCAAAAAAATCAGAAGTCAACAGTTAGACAAATTGAACTCCCTCTAGCTTATCTGCATTATATTGCTAGCCTATTGACATTTGTCCAAAATGAAAAAAGAAAGCAACTTCTCAAATATGAAGGTAAAAGTGAACCACAAGTTAAAAAAATTAACCTTACCACTGCCCTTCCCTTCAGCCAGTATCCCCTCTATCCACCTGGCAAAGAGCCAGGGTCCCTTCTTGGGATTCACCCCTAATAAGGTACAAACACTGGACAACTGTGGTTCGGTGTTGTCATATCATCTCTAATAAGCCCATTAAATCGTCTTAAACCAACTGAGGTGTTTCAAACATAGTGGGTTTCTAGGCCTTGTGATCAAAGGATCATAAAACTAGCCAAACGTTAGTTACCACTTTTAAATCTCAATCCAAGCAATGTTTAATCCAGATAAAGTGGAGCCACTAGATTTAAAACAACTTTTTATGCTGGCATTTGAATGTATAAAAGCTGTATATAAACACAATATATTATTTGTGAAATTAGAACTGGACATACTAATAATTCAGGCACTTATTTCATTCAAGCAGTTCTTGAAACCTCACCTCCTCTCCTCAAACTTTTCTCTAAAAGGAAAAGAGATTTCCTCTAAAATAGAACCATCTAAATATTCAAAAACTGGCCAATTTAATTTTCTTTTTTTTTAAAGATTTATTTATTTATGCATACAAGAGCTGGGGTACAGGCCAGAGTCCAGGGCAGTGAGAGGATTCACCAGAGACAGAGTGGGGAGCAGAACAGGCAGACTGAAACACAGTGCTGAGGGGAGCAGCAGGCAAGGCAGGAGAGGTCTGCTACACCATGTGGGTTCCCCCCCTGGCCGGAGGCAGGGATCGAACACGTGCTGTAGTGGCTGCGGTCTGCTTCACAGTGCGTTGCTTAATCCACTGTGCCACCAAGGAGGCCCCTAGCCAATTTAATTTTCTTTCAAAGCTTGACATACAAACTCATTGCTATTATTTTAAAAATCAGTTAAATTTTCTTAGTTAAAATATTACTGTGTACTTCAAAAAAATTGATTTTTAAATATATGACACGTACATCTTATGTTCCTTAAAAACAACATAATACTCAAGATGATGGACAAAATAAAGTTACTCTTTACCAAGTTAATAGCACAAGTGATTATCTAATTAAATCAAAATGAAGCCAGTATGTATGATTTGGAGCGACAGCTCCATTTGCTCAAGTCTGATAAGTAGATTGTTTCAATCAACAAACATCTAAGATAAACCAAAAAAAAACCAAAAAAACATTTTCATGAAATAATTTGATGGCTTCTTCATGTGACGATATTTTGAGCAACTACAGAATAAGACTTCCCTCTTTTCCTAAAATAATTAAGGTAATTGTGAAGAATGTATTACATGTCCTCTTTGTTCCATTTTTCTGACAGTCTAGCACAGTAGGAAGGAGTTGACAGTGGAGCACAGTATTAGTCTTGAATCTTGCCTCTGCTACTGAATTTGTGTGACCTTGCTTGGACAAATTACTTATTCTAAGTTTCAGTTTTCCCATCAGTAAAAGAAAAATAATAGTACCTAACCATAAGATTGTTTAAATGAGAATAATATAGGCAAGGAAATAAAATATGATCTGCTTCACAGTAAACACTACACAGGTGTTAGCTATTATTACTTATTCTGTTGTCCAAATCATGTGTCACACTGTGTTTTAAGCAATTGCTAGAGAAAAGAATGGTCATGATGAGGTCATGGTACCTGGCAGCCAGTGTAAAAATAAAGACACAGGTTATTTTCAGAAATAAAGTAAAATAAAATAAACTAGGTATTGGCAAAATTTCTCTACAAAGGGTCAGAGAATAAATATTTCAGGCTTCAAGGGTCATATGGATTCTCTCACATCTACTCAACTATGCTGTTGTAGTAGGAAAAGAGTCATAGACATATAAACATGCAAGGTATGTGTTCCCATTATACTTTATAAACACTGTATTTCAGATTTTATATGTTTCACATGTCACAAATACTTCTTTTTTAAATTTTTTTCAAGTCATTTAAAGCGGTAAAAACCATTCTTAGATTGTGGGAATATAAAAATCCTGTGGGTAGGATCTGGCCCAGAGGCTGTAACAACCTGTGCTGTGAACCGAAGTTTCTTGAATGCCAGTCCATGACCAAAATTCTACCAATCCTCAGTAAAATCAACACAGGAAAAAAGTTAAAAGTTATAACTGCTTGGGAAGAACAGACTTTTTTTTTTTAAAGATTTATTTATTTATGCATACAAGCACTGGGGTACAGGCCAGAGGTGCAGGGGGTGAGAAAATCCACCAGACAGAGCAGGGAGCACAACAGGCAGATCAACCAAAATACACTGCTCAGGGGAGAGGCGGGTGAGGCAGGAGAGATCTGCTGCGCCATGTGGGTCCCCTCCCCAGCCGAGGGCAGGGTTCGAACTCGGGCTGCAGTGGCTGTGGTCTGCTTCATAGTGTGTTGCTTAACCCACTGTGCCACCAGGGAGGGCCCGGGAAGAACAAACTTTCACTCTGAAATTAAGCCATTCCAATTCCTTTGGTGTAACAATGTTTTCCTTCTTTTAAAATGATGATAAGCATATTTGGCCAATTATCTTTTTAAAACTATCTTAACTTACCGATTCTATTTCTGTCCTCTCCTCCAATAGTTTTTGGGGTAGGGATTTGCTTGTTTTTAAACTGGTGTATGAAATCCAAGTTGGGAATCATTAATCTAAAGGTTTCTGCCTCATCAAAACAAAGTAGTGGTATGTGTCATTTACCAAATTATTTTAATTATTTAATCAAATTACATCTTCACCATCTGCTCAAAGGATCACTTATATCTGGTTTCTCTGTCAGTCCTCTTACTTAAATGTTAACCTGCTCCCAGAAGTTTCTGGATTCTATGATACTTCCATTCTTGTATTTTCTCCTCCAACTGAAAGAGGAATTTTAATGTAGTCTTTTGCATTTAATAAATGATTGACTACAGATTAATTTTTCAATTAAAATTTTAAACATTGTTGTTCTGAACAGGTTTCTTCTTTTAGTTTCTTCACTTACCTGTATATGAGGACAATATCAATTATCTATAGGGTTGCTATGAGGATTAGAGCAATATTATGAAAGAAGTTAGTATGGTATTTTATGAATGCTCCATAAAAGTAGATATTGTTAACAGGTTTACTCTAAGTGGTAATCAGATATATCTGACAACAGTGTCACTTCAAGACATCATTTTCAATGTCAAACCTATTATAGTGTCCTTCAGTACACAATAACAGATAATATATAAGAACCAAATATAATACTACATGTTTAATGTCAGTAGAGTAAGTAGAGAATGTACACAAAGATCACTTTTTAGTGACATACACTTATGTACAATTTCAGCTAAAAAAAAAAAGTAACAGCACAGAAATAGTTTAAAATACACAGAATGAGGGGCCTCCCTTGTGGCGCAAGGAGTAGAGCACCGCACTGTGAAGCATCCACAGTCACTGCAGTACAAGTTCAATTCCCAACCAGGGAGATGGCCTACATGGCATAGCAGAGCTTTCCTGCCTGGCCCACTGCTCCCCTCAGCAGTCTATATCTGCCTGTTCTACTCCCCTCTCTGTCTCTGGTGAATCCTCTCAACCCCCATAACTCTGGCCTGTACCCAGTTCTTGTATGCATAAATATATAAACCTTTTTAAAAAAAGTAGAAAAAAATAAAACCAGACTAATATAAGCACTGTATATTGCCCATTCTCAAAAAGTCCTCACTGCCTTGTGAAAGTTAAATCTTCTTCATATAAAGGCACATAGTTTAAATTATTTGTGGAGAGATTTGTGTCTGACTAACAAGCCAGAAACTCCTCACCACAAAGAAAATAGAGCAGCAAAAAAAAATCAGTTCCAGCAACATTACATTCCTTTTGGGAAAGCACTCACTCTATAATTCATGGATGAGTCATTGTGGAAATAAAAATGTTAAATAACAGCTATGACTGTAACTAAAAATCCTAAGAGTTAATTAAACTACTCAAAGTTCCGGGTAACTCCTTCAGGAATATTAAAGGATAGTGACAAGTTGTACAAATGAAACATTATCCAAGGTGACCCACTTTCTAGAAAAACTGTAAGTCCCATGCTACTACTTCCCCTCATACCAGACTGTAAGGTACATTTCATATTTCAAAAAATATATATATACACTGTTATTTTTATTTATGAAACAACTAACCTGATTCTAGTTCAACTAACACTTATTGTAGTGCATACTTATTGTGTCAGGTAGTGATATAGGTAACTCTCTATTCTTTCCTTTAATCTTCACAACAACCATAAAAGCATTTTATCCATTAGACGATCCACAAAACTCACATAAAGGTTCTTTGCTCTTTATATGCAAGCACTGATCTTGTGCTGCCTATCTTAAAAAGAACATCAGTAGTCAAGTACTCCTCAATCTCAGAAGCAATTAACTCGTTTGCATGAATTAGTCTTAAATTAGGGCATTACAAATCAATGTAAAGAGATTCTTACTGAGAATTCCATTAGGATACATGCCAAAAATTAAATCAGAAAACTTTAGAAGAAAGCATCTATAGAGACCATTTTGCCTATCTCCCTCCAAAAGATGACACAATGTGGGCACAAACCTGGTTACTGATTGGCAAAGCAAAGATCAAAATGAGAATGTGAGTCTCCTCTTAAAATTCAGTGACTTGTTCACTATATTAGTGATTCTCAAAGCTATGCCACCCCCTCCTTCTAACAGCAAGTATTTTGCAATGTGCCCTTTACTATCCTAAAATAAAGTTCAGATTTTATTATTATTAATAAACCCTTGCATGCAATCAAAAAATATTTAATATAATTCTCTCTGAATGAAAAAAGCATTTTATAATAAAATAATGTTAATATATAACTACTGAAGCACAGTTACACCAATACTTGACACATGTACTTGAGAACAGAGGCTGAATGTGTGGCTGTATTGGCCAACAATGCAATGCCACTGTTGAAGCGATTTTTTTCCCATCATAACTCGCCACTGTCTTATATGTCAAAGTCAGTATCATATGGTCAAGCCTAGCATGGAAAAACACTGTGAAGTATTTATCTAAAATGATAAAAACTCAAGGTAAAATCCAAACAAAACAGTACACAATCTTCAAACAACTTGCACAGTAGCACCAATGCTAGAAAATTGAGTGTATGCTAAAGGCACTCAAAATACACCAATGTACTTATGTACATTTATATAGTTAGGAGCTGGGCTCAGATCATTAAAACAGATTTTTTTTCACTTACACAAATTTCTTTTTATTATTATTATTATTATTTACTTATGTATACAAGAGCTGGGGTGCAGGCCAGTAATGCAGGGGGTGAGAGGATTCACCAGAGACAGAGTGGGGAGCAGAACAGGCAGATCGACTGAAATACACTGCTGAGGGGAGCAGTTGGCCAGGCAGGAGAGGTCTGCTGCACCATGTGGGTCCCCTCCCTGTCCGGGGATTGAACTTCACAGTGCGGTCTCAACCCCCTGGCACCACCAAGGAGGCCCAACTTACACAAATTTCTGGCAAGACATTTGAAAATCATATGAAACAAGGGAAACTTTTCAATATCCAGGGCTGTCCTGTTAATTTACAGGCCCAGTCTACAATAAACACAAGAAATGCCTTCCACCCACAAGTTGTCCTGGCAGTTAATGTTCCCAGAACATTTCAACAACTGAGAATGAGTACACTGCATCTTGAAAGTAAGAACCAGTGATCAGAAATACTAAGAAGGGAGCCTCCCTGGTGGCGCAATGGGTTAAGCAATGCAAAATGCAGCCACTGCAGCACAAGTTCAATCCCTGCCTCCGGCCAGGGAGGTGACCCACATGATGCAGCAGACCTCTCCCGTCCCACCTGCTTCTCCCCTCAGCAGTGTTTCAGTACATCTGCTTGTTCTGTTCCCCACTCTGTCTCTGGTGACTTCTCTCACCCCTCACACTTCTGGCCTGTACCCCAGTTCTTGTGTGCATAAATTAAAAAAAAAATACTAAGAGGAATTTAGAAATTTATTTACTAAGATTCTCTTTTGACTGCTTTATCTCCTGAAGATGTTCTGTACCCACATGATATGTTTTTATAGAGCAAAAAGAAACATACTATATTACAGATAAGAATGACTAGAAACATTCATTAAAACAGGCTTCTCTCCAAAGAATTTGATACCCAATGTAAGTTCTAATGCCTTTGAAAAGGAGTTATGGAGCAGAATAAGTTACTATTTCAGATTATCAATTCTATAAAAGACAATCCAAACAAAGATTATTTTCTGTATACATTTTTCCAATTTCTCAGAACCTTTTATGTTCTACACAAGTTTCTACTTAGCAACTAAAAATGCTCTTCTTTGAAAAAGAATGAATAATACTATAGGAACTTTATAATGTAAATAACATCATGTGGAAAAAATTTAAATACTATGAAGAAATTTTTATCTGTGAGCAGCCTAGTCAAAGCATCTTTGCTTTCATTTTAATACTATTAGCTCAGAACAATAGTAATGATACTGGCGTGTAAAGAAATGTGTGTGTGTATATATATAAATAACTGTCCAAAATTCTTTACCAAACAAATAATCTACAACATAGCATCAGTTATATTTTTGATAATGAAAATATCTTAATTACAGTCACATCTCTTCCTAGACTCATAAAACATGGGGGAAAATTCAAAATAAACAATGAAGAAACTTCATCTGAAAAAATAATTCCTTCAGCTATGCTCTTAAAATATACTGTGAAAAAGGACTGAGTTTTTTATCTCAAAAACTTCACAGCATTAGGGAAAACTAGAAGATAACTTCTCCAAATCAGAGCAAAAATATATTGTCTGATAGATCGGATCCATGCTAGAAGTTATCTAAAAATAAAAATACGTCAGTTTTCTTTTTTACCATACAGAGAACTTAAAAGCCAAATTAAAATCAAACATACAAAATAATAAGCCCAGAGAGACACAATGTAACTATTGCAGAAGCAGCACATATCATTGTCTCAAAACTCAAAAATAGGCCCTTAAACTTAATGGGATGGAGAAAGAAGATATTGTGTTCCTTGAACACAAACTAGCCAATAAAAAGTTTCATAAAATGTCCCCTAAGAATTGCCTACCAATATTCTTAGTCATTTAAATTGAGTTGTCTTTCAGAATTTTACAGTTCTTTCTAATAGCTAAGCAATGGTAGCACATATTCCCATTGTCAAGGAATTCTTGATGATTTGCTTTTTCCATTTCAAGGCAAAATATTCCAGCACTGTTCATAATTTTTAAAAATTTTTAAAATTTATTTATTTTTCTTACAATGTTTGCTTTCTTTTCTTGGTGTAGTCCCCCTAAGAATTTCTACCACCAATTCACCCTTGCCCCATCACCTTAGTCCCCTGTGCTCTTCCCATCTCTGACTTGATTCCAATCCCTCTCTCTTCCCTGCAGAACGTCTCTGATTTGTAGTTGTCTGTTTTTGTTTTGTTTTGTTGTGCTCACAAGATAATTTTTAAAGCATGCAATTAGGTCCTCCTTCACTTAGGGCTATACATATGGGCACATACACATCTCCCAGAGCAAAAGGAGAACAAAATCAAATATTAGTCTGTACACAATTAACAATCAAAACTTAATATGTCCTTTTCCTTGTTCAGTTTCTTCACAGTAAAAGCTAGGTAACTGATAAGACAAAACAGGACTTCCTATCACAAAACATTCAGTGCGGAGAATATATAATAATTAGCAAACTATACCTCCTGGTGCCTTCTTAAGACTGCCCACCAAATGAACCTAGTTAAGCACAGAAATATACGTAACCAACAAACCACCACCATCACAAAAAGAGAAAATAACTGTTGCATTTTCTTTTACTGCTGTTTCTAATATTAAGGATTTTTCTTTCTAACAGACTGTGACTTCTATTACCCTGTTATGGGACTATAATTTGAAAGGAAAAATCCCAGGAAAATATACTCTTTTCCATATATCCTCCAAATCACTTTAATTTTCAAAATGTTAATTCAAGAGTTAAAAACTTGAAAGAGCAAGTGACCACCTTATGAAGTTTTCATATTGCCTTTGCTTTATTTCTATTTAGTGTAGTTCACCAGAAAAATATAATGGTAAAAAGGTGCTCAGTATTTGTTCAATCGACAATATTAAAAATCAAACATTAAAACCAGTATTTAATAATAGATGAACACTTTCATGGTTTGCTAGAAAAAAGATGGCATCTCTTTAACAGTTAACACAGACTATACAACCAAAGAACACTAACAGAGCTCAAAGCAGGGTTTTTTTTAAAGATTTTTATTTTTTTTTATTTTTGCATAGAAGAACTGGGGTACAGGCCACAGGTGTGGGGTGGAGTGAGAGGATTCACAAGAGACAGTGAGGAACAGAGCAGGTGGATTTACTGAAATACACAGCTAAGGGGAGCAGCAGGCAAGACAGAACAACAGACTAGTCTATGGTGCATGTGGGGTAGCTCCCAGGCTGGGAATTGAACTCAGGCCTCAAGTTGTCATGGCTGGCCTTCAAGGTGGTAGAGCTGAAAACCCCTAAGGTACTAGAGAAGCCCAAAGCAGGATTTTTTATTCAAATACATATTAATGAACTTATTCCAGAACTCTGCGGATGTGCTTTTTTCACTTGTTAAAACACAAAGATTTCTACCTATTATCTAATATTGTCTGGGCTGAATATTATTTTAACCAGTCTTTTCCCATTATGCACTACTACTGAAGAAATAGTATAAATTTCTAAACCAAGGTGATGAAGTAAGACAGCCAAGTCAAGAATGGTTATCTAACAGTAATTTCAAAACAAAATCAGTCCTTAAATATCAAACACTCTAGTCACCAGTTGCTGGTAAGGGATGGCCCAGTGTGCATATCAAAGCTGAATTATTTCTTTCTCATCTTCACAGCCTACAGGTCTCCATAGCAGCTGGACAGGTGTAATTTCAACTCAGTATTCCCCACCAATTGCCAACATGTAACAGAAGTTACCACAGCTTTTTAGACTGCCAGAAGAAAAGAAGTTAGTTTCAATAAGTATTATTGCCAGTAATGTGGGAAAATAAAAGGAATAGGTCTATGTTAAAGGCTAATAAAGGAATAGATGTTTACAACTCCAGAAAGAAAAATGAGTACTTCCAGAGATGCATATGACAGCAGAGAAAATGAGAAAAATGCCATTCATAAAAACATTTCTGATCTTGTCCATAAGAATAGTTTCCATACAAAGTTAATCAATCTTCACTGAAATCACATTTTCTGCAATATGTCTTTTTGACAAACTTATTTCTAATACATCACACAGAGGTACATGATCATCAATGAATTTGTTCATTTAAATAAAAGACCTCTATCAGCAGAAATTCATTTATTACAGCAATAAACACTACAATTTATGTTTTTTAATAAATCATAATTTGGGAGAAGATAACCACTCACCTACCTTCAAAGTAAAACACCATAAGACAAAAACAAGGCACAAAAACAGTTGGATGAGAAACTACATTTAAAAAGTACTATTTAATGAGTTATACTGTCCTCTTCTTCACTCCTTACTCCCACAAGCAGAGACATGCAGCTGAATTAACCACATCAATAAAACCTCCACCACATTACACAAGCACACCTATAACAACATCCATGTTAATGCACTAAGATAACAGTCACTAGTCTCTTACTACCAAGTGCTTATGAAAAACTTCTACTCAAGTGATTAACACAAGATTTGCCTTTTTTTTTTCAAATTTACCATTTATTACCCTAAATCTAGTTGTACTTTCTAATCTCTAATTTTTTTAAGATTTTTTTTTATTCATATAAGAACTGGGGTACAGGCCAGAAGTGCAGGGTGGGGGGATCCACTAGAGACAGAGAGGGGGAACAGAACAGGGGAGCAGTGGGCAAGGCAGGAGAGGTCTGCTGCGCCATGTGGGTCACCTCGCTGGCAGGTGGCAGGGATCAAACTTGTGCAGTAGTGGCTGCATTTTGCTTTGTAGTGCGTTGCTTGACCCACTGAGCCACCAAGGGAGGGCCCTATAATCTCTTTTTTTTTTTTGTCAGTGGCAGAAGCATCTCTCAACTCTCAATACCAAGCTTCATTTAATCTTCTCTCTTGCCATCATAATCTATATCCAATTACTTCTTTAAAAATATCTTACAGATTTACACCTATAACCTGAATTAAACCATTAGTTTCCCCTGCCTGCCTTCAACCCACTTTGCTGTTAGCAATAAAAGCTGCTTCTAAACCGTATTTTTTGTTATGCCATTCATTTCCTTGTTGAAGAATTCCCTACATATCCTTTTTTCAAATGCTTCTTCAAATAAGCCAAATTCAGAAAGAAAAAAAATCATATCTTTCAAAGGATAAATTGAATTACATCTCAATAAAGTTGTCATGGATGGTGAAAGGGAGAGAGAAATAGGGGTGAGGATGGAGGGAAAGTTTGTAAGTGGTTCTCCACATTACGCCATCTGGTTCAGGCACTCTGAAGAGGTGAAAGGCTTAGAGCACCCATACAGCTGTCAGAGGCAATCTAGCCACCCAACAGCCAACTCCGGTAACTGGCAAACATCATTTTGTGAAACTGATTCTTCTATCAAATGGACACAGCATTGTTAAAAATATATACTTCCCTGGAATCAAATCTGAAGCTCTAATATCCATACTCCTTTCTCCAGTGTTGATATTCTTAAGAAAACAGCAAAAAAGGAAAAACCTCTATATAGCTACACATTAAAAACAGAGTATAACTAAAACGTCACAAGTTTTCTCTTACTTCCTTCAATCATATGAGCTGCAGACCCCTCAACTACTCTTCAGGACAAATAGAGAGCCTGTAATATGATGCCAAGTTCCGGGGGCAGAATGATTTTAAAAGCAAAATGAACTATAGCTTCTCTTACTCAATGTTAATGGAAACTAAAAACTAAGTTCATTATCTGATTTCTTGTGCACTAGAGAATGAAAAATGAGTTAGCACTATGAAGCTATCTGCAGCAGAAGTTTGAGCCCTGGCCAGGGAGCTGACCCATATGGTGAAGCAGACCTCTCCTGTCATACCTCTCCTTTCTTGCCTGCAGCTCCCTCAGCAGTATATTTCAGTAAATCCACCTGTTCTTCTTTCTCTGTCTCTGGTGAATCTTCTCACCCTGCTGCACCTCTGGCCTATACCTCAACTTTTAGATACATTAATAAACAAAATAAATCTCAAAATAAAAATGAGTTTCCTAACTCATACTTAAGCTACTATCTGCAGTTTCTGTAAAGTAGCAAACCTGTAGAAACAATTTTTTTTTCACTGAAGAGAAATCATACAATAGACTGCACTGTGAAATGCAAGAAAAGGGAGGGAAGTAAAAAGAGAGATCACAAACCTGTGGCAAATATCTACTCCTATATCCTCACAAATAAACTCTATCAGATATTTGCATGATATTCATTTGATTCACTGAATCATTTTTTCATAATAATTCATTATATTCCATGTAAGCAAACTTACTCTATGAAAAAAAATCAATTCCTAATTATCATTTCTATACCATCATATATCACAAGATCCAATATATGGGTAGCTTAAATTTCTATACACCACATACAAATTTTGCTTCTTTTCAAAAGGAACACATCTATTTTATATTTGATCTAATTTTCTCTGGATTTTCTGCTAAGTGCCTTTATCACATCCAATTTTTATAATACCAAAAAAAGATCAAATTTATCTAGAAAATAAACTGTAGTACTGATTTACCCACAAAACCATGAATAATCATTCTATATTAAAAGGGAATAATCAAGAAAAGTTAAATAGTCCAAGACTTATAGTCCAGATTTAAAATCAAATTTTAAATGACAGTGGAACAATGAGTAACCTCAAAAAAAGAAGTTTATTTAAAATCAAATTAATAATGGTTTTTACCATGTGACAAGTCACATTATAAAAAATTAATAATCACCAGGGCCCAAACATTGAGTTTATATTTCAGACTTAATATTGTCTTGATCCCTAAATAAACAAAATCAAAATCCAAAAATCAGAATCCTGAATAAAATCTGATTCCGAAAAGGAAAAAAAGATACTCCAGAAAGAAAATTCAATTCCCTTGCAACCCTATAACGTTAAATGGAATACATTCGAAAAGAAAAAATGAATACACTCTGATCATACAAAATTTCAATGATATTTATAAAATTTCAATAATTTAAAATAATTATTGTTAAAACATGTCCAATTAAAGTCATCATATAGAAATTTATGAGGCATCATCAAAAAAAAAAGAAAGAAAATACCCTAGTTGGTTAGAATAAAATTAAAAATATAAATTTCTAAAGCCTTAGCTTTGCAATTCAACCAAGCTCACAGCTGGATTTTTATTTTTCAGAAAACAAACACACAGTAAAGTCTTCCTCATTCTCAATTTTAAAAAGAATAAAAAAGGTCTTTTCTGATAAACATATTTTGTTCAGCTCCTCCAACCACCAGTACTTGAAAGTTTGGTAACAAAAGGAGTATGAGACATAAGAACAGCTGGGTATTTATTTTAGAAACTTCTAAAAGGACTCCATAATAATGAACCAAACACATTAGGCAATTTCTGAGTAAATGTGTTTTCACATCTGATAGGATTCCATTCTAAGATCTCTATGGCCCAATCAGATCAAATATTTAGAATGAGTCTAAATCCCCAATCTCAAACTGAAATGGGGAAATTTGTTTAATTACTGTAAATCCTATTAAACCAATCTTTTTTGTAAAGTGGAAAATGTCCGACCTCTGAGGTCTATGAAGGGTATAATGAATGCAGAGTTTAATTAGGGCCCACTGCTGGCTCACTATAATCTATTAATTAGCATTCTCAGTTCTCCATATCTCATTGCAGTGTTTCACTTTACTTTAAAATTGCACCCTTCGTTTTTTGGACCAAAGTTATACAATTTTAGGATTGTGTAGTAATTATAGGGGATACTGAAAGAATATATTCCTGCCAGCATTGGGGTTTAACTAGGGCAAGGGGCGGAATCTAGATAAGGCAGTGTTCACCCTTCCTCAGCACATATGGTTTTTTTGGCCTCATCCTCCTGTGGACTGTTTCGCTTCCAGGGCACTGAAGTGCTGACTCCTCACTATATTCGTTTCAGAAGATTCAATATTTTGCCTTTTAAATGTAGCTGAATAATTAGAGGATATTATCATTATTTCTCATCACTTGGTTTTTAAAGTACAGGCAAAATTAACTGCCTTGATTATTTAGAAATAAAGAAATATGCCATAATCTTTTCCTTGTTAAAATGGACATTTCCAACTTGTCTGATAAATCTAAAACCTTAATTTCTACCAAATGCCATTTTATTATATAGAATATATAAAAGCCACTTAAATTATACACACACTCTCTTACATTTATATATACACACAATCTATTCTTGAAAGGTAGAACCTTTCAATGGAAATGTTAATTTATGTACAATTCTTATACTGTATTATAATAAAGTTTTACCTTAGCCACTTTTCAGGTAAATGAAAGTAAACTGTGATTATTATTAAAAATACATTTGAAACTGGATAAGATTGAAATACAATGCAGTATATTCTTATCTACCTAAAACAAAAAGTACCTCATATCTGAGCAAAGATATACCATCAGTACATACTCCAAAATTATCAATCATACTTTTTACTAAAACCTTACAATACCCACTCTAGAGATAGTTTCTAAGTCCTCTACTACTAGGTTTACTTTGCCACAAGACTAAAGCAAATAACTAAAACTATCAGATTAAAAAAAACAAACTCTCCTGATAGTTTGACACACAAAATTATAAAACATTCAAATGTCCTATTATTTTATTCTTAAGAATTATAACGTTTTAGTGTTGCAGCTAATTTTCTGCCAACTTAAATGTTAACCCAAAAAAGGTATTTTCCCATTGTCATCTGATAGGATATATCATCTGATTGTTTTATCTTTTGTATCAGTGATTCCCAAGATGACATCAAAATCTCCAGGATAACTTATTTTTTAATGAAATATATCTAAGATATTAAACGCTTTATTTTCTGGACACTCTTTCTACTAAGGGTCACTGTTAATGATCATCATGCACAGGAGCTTGCATCATGCATCAGGAGTCTGTCACAACCATGAGGCACAATATGGCAGAAAAGAGGATGAGCTGCACTATAAAAAAAAAACAAAACCTCAGTTTCACAACTGAACTCAAAAGTAGACCAGAAGATCCACAAATTCCTTCTGGCAAATGAGCAACAGAATAGTTTAAGAATCAGATGAACTAAATTCTAAAGATCCCAAATTGGTTTATCATCAGACCTACTAGCGTAGCTTGCTGAAAGTAAAAGTTCCTACAATTATTCCCAGAGATATTTACTTACTTGAAGGGCAGGGAATATATATTTTAAACACATACACTTCTTGATACACACAGATCTGTGCCGGCATTTAGGAAACCTGTCCTCACTTAAAAATCCAACACCAGTGTCTGTTTTAGTTCTTTTCTTTCATTTTGTTTTTAAAGTCTTGACGACTAAAACTCAGAACGCTTTAAGGAATATTTATTAAAGGATATTTCCCCATTTTAAAAAGGACTGGATCTTTAAAAGATTTAGAGACAATTATATTAATAAAACATTCATATTTTGTGTAGTTACAAATTCAATCACTGGTTAAAAAGTAAAAGCAAAATAATGAGGCTATAATGTACCTGAGAAAATAAAATCATCTATTTTAATTACTCTGAAATCTCTTATTCAAAGAAATTCAATGCTTAGTTATTAATTTATATTAGACTATCAAATAAACTTGAAAAAATTTAAGATTTTAAATTAACTAATAGAGATACAACATAAAAAAATAATGGGTTAGCTTATATTGGGCTTTGAATATCCAGTAGAAACGCTGGCTTAAGAAAATGAGCACAGTGTAACACCTATGATATTGCGCTTGTATAAAATTTGTACTGTGTGTGAAAAAAGACAGTTCATTGAGAAACATCACAGTGTTAAAATAGAAGAGCAAAGTTATCGCAGACAGGAGGATCTTGGCTAAACCTAGCTTCTAAGCTATCTATCTTTTATAGCTATGTCTTATCTTTGCTTTAAAAAGCTAAGTCTGTATATGACTGTATTTATATTGTCCTTATGACACAAAATACAAGCTATTTTTACTACTAGAAAAGTAAAATTTTGAGGCTTTAAAACATAAAAAAACAAAGTAACTAGATAACTTCTTTAACCAAAACAGTAAATCTGCACATTTGGACTATATGTTAGTAATAGAAAGAAAAAAAATCAACAGAAACTTTAGATTTATTAATAGGAGACAGAGAGCTCATTTCTAATTCCTTTTTAATTCTTAGAATCACTTGAGACCACTGAAGAAATCCAAATAAGTTTATTATATTCTTCATCATTTTTATTTAACCTAGCCAAAAAAATAAAGCGTTAATATTACTTTATTTATTTTAAACTACATTAAAATTCTCCTTTAAGAATATAGGAAAGGGACCTCCCTGGTGGTACAGGAGTTAAAGTCTCAGCACTATCATCAGCCACTGCAGCAAGCATTCAATCCCCGGCCAGGATGCTCACCCACATGGCGCAGCAGACCTCTCCTGTCTTGCCCACTGCTCCCCTCAGCGGTATATTTCAGATCTTCCCGTTCTGCTCCCAACTCTGTCTCTGGTAAATGAATCCTCTCACACACAGACACACCCTGCACTTCTGATATATACCCCAATTCTTGTATACATAATTTAAAAAAAAAAAAAAAGGAAGAACAGAAATATGAGGGTCCATCCTGGTTGCCTAGGGGTTAAGTCTCAGCACTATCACTGCTAAGGCCTGAGTTCCATCCACAGCCAGAGAACTAACCCATATATGGCGCAGAAGACCTCTCCTGTCTCGCACCACTGCCACCCTTAACAGTGTATTTCAGTAAATACACCTGTTCTGCTCCCCACTCTGTCTCTGGTGAATCCTATCAACTCCCCAGCCCCTGCACCTCTGGCCTAGACCCCAGTTCTTTTATGCAAAAAAAGAAAGAACAACAGGAGAGATTTTTATGGTGGCAATAATTCAAACTTGCAACTTTTAAAATATCTTAAAAGTCCTTTAAACATAAAATATGATTAAGATATTAATTACTGGAGCTTGAATATAATCCATCCACATTTTAGAGTCATGTCACTAAGTGTGACACGGCATCACCAAATTATCAACTGTAAACCTGGAAGAATGCAGAAAAATAATAATGAATGTCTCATAAGCATTTGGCTCTTGAAATGCAAAACCCATAATTATAATGCCTCGTTAACTTACTTGTTTTCTGTAAAAAACTGATCATACCAAGCTGCCTTTCTTCCACCTTAAATATGAATTAAAGAAGTAAAAATAAAATCTACAGAAGCAGCCTGAAGTTAGATTTTCATGAATGTTAACAGACAGAACTGTCATTTAATTGTTGGTACCTAACAAATATTTACATCAATAGTAGCTTTTTCAATTTCCATGCTGTTAACAGTGACTTGCCTTAAGGTAATTTTTTTTTTAATGCTCTTTTTTCAATCATTTTTTTTTACATTATGCTGTCTTAATGCTATACACCTCATACTTAAGATATAATTTTCTTAGTAGATCTTAGAACATGTGGCAAATCTATATATTTACAAGAATTCAAAGAAGATAACATGTTGAAAGGCAGGATGAGAAAGAAAAGCTGGAGAAAGAAACAAGGAAAAATGGTGAGCAAAAATGGTGAGCAAGCAGACATGGCAATCAGAAAAAATTAAAGCATGAGAATTAGAGGAGAGAAAATACTAAAATAAAAAGTGAAAAAGGAAGCTAAATAAACCAAGAAGGGAAAAAACCTAAAGAAGAAAAGAAAAAGAATGGTTTATTTCACTAATACATGCAAATATGGACAAATAAAGGTAAACATGCATAGAAAACTAACCTGGTTTTCCTCCTGCACAACTCTGTACTGCTCCTTCCAAACAGTGATTTTGGAGGCTTCATCTTTCCTCAGGGCTCGCTCTTTCTTCAGCTCTGGGCTCCAGAAGGTCTTGATGCTATTCATCGAAGAGCTCAATTTGCTTTCCTTTACTTCCACATCCTTCCGCAAAAGATCGTTTTCCCTCAACACTTCTTTCAGTTGTGTCTGCAGATCCATGATTGTGTTATCTCTTGCCTGACGAAGAGAGTGAGGTACAGTGGATGCCATACTCACAGGAGGGAGGTGATGCTCTCCAAATGCTATGGTGTCACTAGCAACCCCACTACTAGCTATATTGGGGCTACTGCCCATAGCAGTCATCCTAACACTGTAAGGCAAACGTCCCCCAGAACGGCCAAGTGTCATGGTGCTTTTAGGAGTTTCTGAGCCCACATTTTCATGATCACTTAGATACATAGGGCCAGATGTGGCATAGGCAGCGTTTAAGGACTGGATATTCTCCATTGAAAGGGTTTTCCCACTGCCACCTCCAACAGTGCTTCCAGAACTCCCTCCTGTACTATTGGTTCGACGATGACCCAGGCGAGGAGAACGTGGAAGCCTTGGTGAACGCCCAGGGCTCTGGTTGCTTGGTTCCACCTTCCCAACTGAGCGAGCACTTCCATACATGGTTGCAAGGAGGACTTAGATGCCAGGAAAGATGTAAAGCAGAAAGCAAAATATGAAACTCCGTGACGTTTCTCTATGGCTATAAGTCTGCTTAAGGCTAATCAGAAATAACAGGTCCTCAGCTGTCCAGCCTTGAAGAAATGTCTTACACCATATCTGCAATGAGAAGGTCATACATTAAACCCTCCTATAATAAAGATTTCCCCTCTCAAACTTTTCACTACTCCCCACCATTTGAGGAGGTGTTCCCCCCTTCTACCATCTATTTATTCATGCATTCAAAGTTTAATACAGCACATTTTATCTTACTGTAAATATTCTTTAGACAGTCTTATCTCAAAAGTGAATATTAAAACCAAACCATGTATATAGAAAAGATAAACTTGTAAGATATGTATAAAGATTAGCAAGGAAAAAATGAAACTTTTGAATATATGATTTTCTAATCCAAGATCATCATCAGCTGACATTTTATTTTATTAGAATTTTAAAAATCAACTAATCGGTCAGACACAAGATCAATATATAAATATCAATACTTTCCTGAACAAGGGTAATTAAGAATTACAATGTGCAATTTTTAAAAATCCCATTCACAATAGCAACAAAACCATCAAACTCTTAAGATATACATCTAATAAAAATATACAAACGTTTTTGGAAAAGAACTACAAAACTTTTCTGAAAGAACACCCAACAAAAAGGGAAGTATTCCATGTGCATGAGAGAAAAGACACACACTGTAAAGGCATCAGTTCTTCCCAACTATTTCAAATCCCAATGAAAAATTGAACAGGAGTCTTCACATAAACTCAACAAGTTGACTGTAAAGTTAAAAAAAGAGAGTAAAGGTACAAGAAAAACCAAACAGTATGAAAAAGAAGAACAAAGTAAGAAGACATGCCCTAAATAAAAAGACAAATTATATGATCCTTTATTTGCAATGTAAAAATTCAAAAAGCTCTAAAAACACATGCTTTTTCTTTTTAACTCATGTAGCAACAAAACTTTATCTGATCTGCAAGATGTCACATGTATCCCACTTAATGTATTATTTGCACCCTTCACTGAGAAAACAATGTGTATGATTAAAGGATACTGCATAATGCCCTCTATGTATTACAAGAAAAAAATCTGGACTCCAAAACCACATCTAACTGCCAAGATTTCTCACAAGGACTGGTAGTCTCATAAAGCTATTTATTGTCTTTTTATTTTTTTTAAGATTTATTTATTTATGCATACAAGCACTGGGGTACAGGCCAGAGGTGTGGGGGGTGAGAGGATTCACCACAGACAGAGCAGGGAGCAGAACAGGCAGATCAAGGGAGGTACACTGCTGAGGGGACCAGCGGGCACAGCAGGAGAGGTCTGCCATGCCATGTGGGTCCCCTCCCTGGCCAGCAACAGGGCTTGAACTCATACTGCAGTGGCTGCGGTTTGCTTCATAGTGCATTGCTTAACCCACTGCGCCACAGGGAGGCCCTATTTATTGTCTTTTTAAAAACTATAGTACTAGCACAGGCAGAGTCCAAATTAGTATGTGTATTAGTATAAGCTAAAAGTAGCAATTCAAAACAGTGAGGAAAGGACCAATCATTCAGTCAATGAGGTTTGAACAATTGATGCTCTTGGGGGAAAAAATTACAGCCCTACTTCACACATTACACAGAAATAAACTTCATGACATTAAAGATATAAATGTTAAAATATTAATAAAAAGGACTGGAACAAAAACTGAGACTATCTTTCTTAAGAAACTAAAAGCAAAAACCATAAAGCAAACAAATAATATATTTATTATGATAAGATGACAAACCAGGGCCTCCCTGGTGGCGCAGTGGGTTAAGCAACACACTGTGAAGCAGACCACAGTCACTGCAGCATGAGTTCGATCCCTGCCTCCGGCCAGGGGGGGGACCCACATGGCACAGCAGACCTCTCCTGCTGTGCCCGCTGCTGCCCTCAGCAGTGTGCTTCGGTCGGTCTGCCTGTTCTGCTCCCCGCTCTTGTCTGGTGAATCCTCTCACCTCCCACGATCCTGGCCTGTACCCCAGTGCTTGTATGCATAAATAAATAAATAAACCTTCCTTTAAAAAAAAATAAATAAAACTTATAAAAAGATTTAAAAAAAAAAAAAGATGACAAACCATTACACCAAAAAATACTAAAAGCAAAATTAAACAAAAAATACCTGTATATTTTTGGTGGAAAAATATATGTATAAAGGCCTTTGGAAAATATATGTAAAAAGGCCTACATGGGGAAAAAAAACAAATTTAAAACAGCAATGACTAGACTTGTATTCAATGAAGAAGCTGAAGGAGGGGCCTCCCTGGTGGCACAGCGGGTTGAGTGCCACACTGTGAAACATCCGCTGTACAGCAGCACGAGTTCAATTCCTGGCCAGGGAGGGGACCCACATGGCATGGAAGACCTCGCCTGCTGCTCCCCTCAGCAGTGTATTTCAGTCCACCTATCTATTCTGCTCTCCACTCTGTCTCTGGTGAATCCTCTCACCTCCCAAACCTCTGGCCTGTACCCCAGGTCTAAATGCATAAATAAATAAATCTTTAAAAAAAAAAAAAAAGAAGTTGAAGGAAAATGTTTGTGAAAGCTTTAACTGTACTTGTAAAGACCAAGTAACAGATTTCAGCATATTAAATAACATTTTTCAAAATTTCACTGTTGTGAAGAACTGATTCTTATGTTTACTGAAAATGCAAAGCAAATCACAAAGCCAAAATTAATTTTTCAAGACTATATATTCTAGTCAAACTCAAATAGGTTCTAGGTCATCAGAAACATGATACATTGGCAATTTCATCTCTACATTAGTGATCCAACAAAGATGCTCTATGGTAAACAAACAGAACAAGAAATATACAACCCCAACCTTTAAGGTTCTATTTCAGCAGTAACATTGGTACACCAAGTTCAGAAATTGCAATATTCTGCTAGGAATGTTGGGAATCCCTTTCCAGGACTAACCTAATATGAAATGAAAATTCCTTTTCATGATTAATTTGGACTGTAAGGTAGGTGACAAGTAAAAATCTCCATACTACTGTTCAACTAAATTCTATTTCAAGATCAAAGAGGGAAAAGTAATCTGAATATTGCTCAAAATAAGTGAGCCACTCTTGATCCAAAATCCTTTGAGTGGTAACAATAGCTAATATTTCTTGAGTGTTTACTATATGCAAGGCATTTTGCTGATAACTTTGTAAGATTTAATTCAATATTTACAAGTGCCATATAACATAGATACTCTCATTATCTTCATTTTACAGATGAGAAGTGAGGCATTAAGTGACTTAGCCAAGTCACACAGCTAGTAAGTGCCACGGCAAGGTACCTAGTCCAGAGCCCTGCAGGCGTTAAATTACTATGTTTACCCACCTATCTGCTGATGTTACATCTCAATTGTTTCACAAGCTATTAAAGGCTTCCACAATTTTAAGGCAGTAGGTCCTGCTAATTTAGTACTCTACATTTAAACTCTAAGGCACAGTTTAGGTTTTCAAAGGCATAAAACTCAGGTAACCACATTTATCTTTCTGTTGAGACAGCCCTTTCTTTCTGGGCAAAAGAACAAAATAAGTAAAATTATCAAAATACAAAGTCTCAAGAATCAAGCCATCAGAAGTTCAAACTGCTACATTCAAGAAAAAAGTCCCAATTGTGCTTCTGTGCAGATTCTGTTTTCATGTGGTCAAATAACTAAATCATACTGGATAGGTTAAAGTCCAATAACAAAATATCACATCAAGCTTTCAACATTATCAAGTGCACATTAGTGTTCAAATCGTTTTCAGACCCAAATGTCCTTTGAATGTGGAGTCTATGTTATTATTAGAACTACATTCACTTATACAACAAAGAAGGAAATTCACTAGCTGTGTCTGAAGCCCTCATACTGATTTTTAATCTCATGAGCTTCAGGGAAGATCTTAAAAATCTTTTTCTTCTACAAATATACTGGACAAGAATCATAAGACAATAAATCTCTCACTTTAAACACTTGACAAAGAATTCTGGTCAAGAAAAGAAGAAAAAAACACACACATACAAATCTCTTATGACAGAATGCAAAGCAGTATGTGTCTGAGAATGGGGTCAAGGGAGGCATGGATCATGAAGGAACGAGATTCAAGAGTTGGAGTTATGAAAATGTTCACAATCTTGACAGCGGTGATAATTTCACAGGCATACACATTTCAAAACCCATCAAATTATATACTTCAAGTATGTTCAATTTATGTATTTACATTAGGCCATAAACATTTGGGAAAATTTGATAATTCAAACTCCGTGATAAAAAAAAAACCAACAACTACCTTCACTCATTATATACCTGAAATCCCAACTGCTACTGAAAAAAAAAAAAAAAAAACTGCCGTTGTTCAATCTGAGCCCATAATATTGCCCCCAGAGTCCTATAAAGTCTTAGTTCCCTATCCAATATTTTGTTAGCTTCAGGGAAGACAGAGATGTCAAGATGACAAACCATTACACCAAAAAATACTAAGAGCAAAATTAAAAGAAAAACAAAAAATGTGTATATTTTTGTAGAAAAATTTATGTACAAAGACCTTAATATAAAATATATAACTAGAATTCCTATATGGGAAAAACAAATTTAAAACAGCAATGTTGTGATGGTACTTCAAACCTTCTCCTTTGCCTATAACTCTCAGCAGATAATCTCATATTATAGACTAAACTGTCCCCCTCCCAACCCCCCCAAAAAATTTTTCATATATTTGAACTCTAACCCACCACCTCAGAGCGACTACATTTGGAGATAAGGTTTTTCAAAAGGTAATTAAGGTTGGGCCCTCCCTGGTGGCACAATGGGTTAGGCAACACGCTGTGGAGTAAACCGCGGCCACTGCAGCACGAGTTAGCTCCTGCTGCTGCTGGGGAGGTGGCCCACATGGCACGGCAGACCTCTCCTGCCTTGCCCACTGCTCCCCTCAGCAGTGTGTTTCAGTTGATCGGCCTGTTTTGTGCCTTACTCTGTCTCTGGTGAATCCTCTCACCGCCCCCCCTCCCATATCTGGCCTGTACCCCAGTGCTTGTATACATAAATAAACCTTTTTTTTTTAAAAAAAAAAAAAGGAAAAAAAAGATAATTAAGGTTAAGTGAGCTCACCGGCCCTAATGCCATAAGACGGGTATCCTTATAAGAAGAGACTAGGACACAGACCCCACAGAGATAACACTTGAAAAAGATGACCATCTAGAAGCCAGAAGGGGTCTTCAAAAAAAAAAAACCAATTGTAGGGTTAGAGAAATCAGGGCTTTCCACCCTTTCACCACTGTGATGATGGACACCTACATTCCAGGGTGGGCATGCGCAAGTGGGCGCACCTGAGTTGGACACGGACCTAAATGGGCGGCATCATGAGGACGCCAGAACCAACAGTACTGACCAACGCAAGCAGCAAGTACCAAGGAGCAGCAGCAGAGAGGGTGAGATGCGCTGGGGCTGGGAGGCCTGCCAGCCTCCCGGCCCCCTGGCACCCATGCCTGCCATGTACCTGATGCCACCTCTGACAATAAAAAGCATGAAAAGCCATCGAGGGCTCCAAGACACCTTCCTTTATCACCTGTCTGCTAAGAACCATTCCCAAACCTGCCCAGTGCCGCCCTTCCTGCCGCTACACCAATCTGACAACATCCCAATCTCAGACTTTAGCCTTTAGAGTTGCGAGAAAATATTTTTTAATGTTTAAGTCACCAGGTCTGTGGTACTTTCTTATGGCAGCCCAAACACATTCATACACCTTATCACCTATATCACAGAGAAATACAGAGATCAAAAAAGAATTCATTAACTTCCCAACACACATTTATTTATATCAACACCGACCCTCTTAACAACAGTCATCCACTCTGATGTAAGAAAGCTAAAACTAAGCAAGCCTTCCACAGGTACATCAATTCCCATTCCCTCTGGCTTCCAAGAGAAACCTTGTTTAACTACCCCTTTTCTAATGAATGCATTTATATTATCTGTTTTTAAAGTGCCCCCCCCCCATCTTAAACACTCCCAATTCTTGACACTCTCCTCCATGGTTTCCTCATCACGCTCTCCTTTCTGCTAGTCTTCAAGGTGTTTTTTATTTCTTTCCTTAAATGTTTGTGATCACCAGAGTTGTATCTCCATCCCTCTATTATTTTCATACTATCCAGTGGGAATAATTTTCTGCTCCTCATAGCATCAAATTTCATCTGTATAATTAAAGACTCCAGATTTAAATTTCTGGACCCAATCTTCTCTTCATAATCAGAACCACATATCCTACTGCCTGGACATCTCTATTTCTATGTCTCACAAAGCACCTTAAACCTATCATGGCCCACAATGAACTCTAGGACAGCTACATCTTCCCACTTCCTAACCAGAGCTGCTCCTAAAACAGGAAAAAGCACAAGTTGGGAGTACTTCATCTATTCAAATGAATGACACCAGCTTTTAAGCTATAAACCTAAATCCTAAATCTCTCTCATACCCTACATATAATTAATGAATATAATTCCTACCTTTGTCTCTTCCACATATCTCTCAAATTCATCTTATTTTTTCATGTCCATAGTAATTTAGACCAACCTATCCTGCCTGAATTATAACAATTTTCTAAACTGATTCCCACCTTTAGCTTCAGAGTCCTCCAATCAGTTGTGGTTTTGTTTTGTTTTGTTTTTTCCCAGACTTAGGGTTCTGACCCCCTTGTGGGTTATGAGATTGTAAGCTACTTGTTTCTCCTTTCTCCCTCTCTAATGAAATAAAGAAAACAGAGCAGAAATTTAAATGTACAGCTTTTTTCAGAGTGCATAACACTAAAGTGGACATTATCAAGAACTGTGAAGGATGTAGAGTTTTATTTTACTCTTGTGCAAGTATACAAGTCATACAAGTAAAAAAAAAAAAGTCATACAAGTATACAAGTCACAAACTAACGTTTGTGACTGTTTTGCAGATACTGATAGAACACAAGTCATCTAATGTTCTAATGGGTCAAAGACAGAATTTTAGGGCAACATAGTAAGCAGTATGAGATCCACGTGCGCACTGGCTCTCTGTAACCCCCAACTGCCAATGAGTGACAGCTGGCAGTATCCCAGATGGATACCACCCATGCAGTGGGTTTGCATCACAATTAAAGACACTGAGCTTAGGAATCCACCACCTTTACAGTAGGCAAGCATGCCCTTTAACAGTGGGAGACTGTACCTGTTGCAAACACAAGCCTGAGAAACATCCCAGGTTAAGAACAGCTGGGGTGTTTCATTCTTGGCATAGCCAGCAAGGTGTACAGGAAAGAGAAGAGCCTGGAGCACTTTCTCCCAAACATTATTTGGGTAATTTTAATGTATCTCCATAAATCCTTTGATACTCCTCCCTTCAAAGGCAGAAACAAAATTACTCCCTTGCATGGGGATTAAACTTAGTGATTTGCTTCTAATATATCATTTCCAAGACTGACCCCAAAAGACACAACAGCTTCTTTTATTCATCACTCTCTTGGATAATTCACTGTAGGGTTAGAGAAATCAGGTCTTTCCACCCTTTCACCACTGTGATGATGGACACCTGCGGTGCTGCGAGCATTCCAGGGTGGGCATGCGCAAGTGGGCACACCTGAGTTGGACACGGGCCTAAATGGATGGTGTCATGAGGATGCCAGGACTGACCAACAGACCAAAGAGCAGCAGTGAAAGCGAGAGCAGCAGAGAGAGAGAAGCAGCAGCCAAGAGGGTGAGATGCGCTAGGGGCTGGGAGGCCTGCCAGCCTCCCGGCCCCCTGGCACCCATGCCTGCCATGTACCTGATGCCACCTCTGACAATAATAAAAGCATGAAAAGCCACCGAGGGCTCCAAGACTCTCCTTCCTTGACCCGCCTGCCCAGAACCATCCCAAACCTGCCCAGTGTGATGCTTTCCTGCCACTACATTCACCCTAGGGAGAGAGCTAGCTGCTATGTTGTAAGGACATTCAAGCTACCTACAGAAAGAGCCACACAGTGAGGGAACAGAGGCCTTCTGCCAATAGGCATTGAAATAGCTTAGAAAAGGATCCTCCAACCCAAGTCACATCTTCATATGACTGCAACCTCATGAAATACCTTGAGTCAGAAATATCCATTAATGCTCTTCATAAAAACTGAGATGTCGGGCCTCCCTGGTGGCGCAGTGGGTTAAGCAACGCACTATGAAGCAAACCACAGCCGCTGCAGCATGAGTTCGATCCCTGCTGCCGGCCAGGGAGGGGA
>JAGFMF010011958.1:4900975-4927336 GCA_019455555.1 Galemys pyrenaicus
GCTCTCTGTGGTGAATCCTCTCACCCCCCCCCCACACCTCTGGCCTGTACCCCAGTGCTTGTATGCATAAATAAATAAATCTTTAAAAAAAAAAAAAACTGAGATGTCTTTTTTTTTTTAACCCAGAAAGGCTTGAGGTAAATTTTTTTTTCCCAGAGGGGAGCAGCAGGAGAGACAGAAGTCTGCGGCGCCATGTGGGTTAGCTCCCTGGCTAGGGATTGAGCTCATGTCACAGTGTTTGGTAACAGCTTGACAGCACTAACTTTAACCCCTCCACCTCGAGGGAGGCCCAGCTTAAGGTAAATTTATAGAAGAAACAATACTGCTAATACTAATGACAATATTAACACTAATGCTAACAGTTTCAGGTGTGCATGTGTGCACATGTGAATACTGGATCACAATTTTAAGTGTTTGTTGTTTAGGTTCTAAACAACTGCCAAAATGATTCTAATATGACTCTCTAAGTGGGTCAGAAAACCCCAGGAGTCCAAGATTCATATAGGAGGTTCACAAGATTAACTTCATAATACTATGACATTATTTGCCTTTCTTCACTATCACTTTCTCACAAATGTATAGTATTTTCCAAAGGTTATGTAACGTGATATGATCCCCCTGACAGTTAATGGAATGTTTGCATATTCTTGTGTTTTAAAACATTGCTTTAATTTCTAATGTAATAAACAGTAATAGGTCTAGTCTACACAAAAAAAGCTAATTAGAGTCCTCATTAATTTTTAAAGAAACTAAAAGGATAGTAAAAAACCTATACAATAAAACTACAGGATGTTATTTAAGCTAATGCTTTTTTTTTCCACAGTATAACATGATTTATTTAATTTTCAGAGCAGATTAAGAAGCAGATTTTAAGTAAAAAAGATGATCACGTAAGGAGATGATCATGGACCTTCCCATGGAGAGAGAGAATCAAGGTAATCAAAATGACTATCCTCATTAATCAATATGTACTTTGATGAAATATCTGTCAAAATACCAGTGATATCTTTCAAAGAAATTGAACAAAAAATATTGAAATTTATATCAAGTCACAGAAGGCTGGAATTTGCAAAAATAAATTCGGAATAACAAGGAGAAGTATTCCATTACCAAATTTCAAACTTCACTATAAAGCAACAGTAGCAAAAGCGATATGGTATAAGCACAAACAGATACATGAAATAGAACAGAAAGTCCAAAAATAAATCCACATACATATCAGTACCCAATCTGTAATAAAAGAGCTATAACTACACAATGAGGAAAGGCCAATACCTTTACTAGTGTTGGGAAAATAGGAAAGCAGTACATAAATGAATGATGTTGGATCACTTCCTTACTCCATACAAAAAAAAAAAATTGACTAATACAAAACAATTAGAGATTTAGACATAAAACCTACAACAATAAAACTTGGAAAAAAGTTGGTGATACAGTAATATAAAATACAACCTTTATTAGATTATCTGCCAAATTAATAGTTATGTGTTCAAAATGAGTTTTCTTATTGAAGTCTCAAGTTCATGCAGGTTTATTTTTCCATAAGCCAATCAGCATTGTGCACTGGTGATATGGTGATGGGGAATACATAGGGATTACAATTGATGTCAAATATATATAAATTTTAAAAAGTTAATATAAAAAATGTTTTTAAAAATAAAGTATTAGAGATTAACCTTTAAAAAAATAATATGTATTGACTGAAGGAACATGGAGCAACCAATACTCTTTTTTACTTAAAATCTGCTTCTTAATCTGCTCTGAAAATAAATAAATCATGTTATACTGTGGAAAAAAAAAAAAAGCATTAGCTTAAAAAGGCTACTCCAAGACAGTATCAGAGGAGGTTCCTTACTTCATTTCCCAGTGGATCATTTAGGTTAACCTATGGAATACAGCAACAAGAGAATGCCATGACTTGAGATGAAATGGAAACACTTCTTGGACATCAGACACCAGGCAGACTGCACCATAAGAAACAAGAGATGGGTGGAGAGACACCTGTAGGCTATGGTCTGGGGCAGGAGGCTGCAGTACAACTTTGGAGCAATCACTTGAAAGACCGCTCATCCAGTGTCCCAGGTGAAGGGAGATTTGAACAGAGCCGAGGCACAGACCTCAGGACTGGTACTGACCTTGTGATGTACATGAACAGTACACAATGACAGCAGAGTATGTCTGGTCTGGAACATCAGAAAGAAGGACTATCAGAGGTGTCATAAACACAAGCCTGCTCCCCACAGAGCATTTACACCAGAAGTTTAACCCAAAATCTTCCTACAAAGTGTAAAAATATGTACTCACAAAAGTACAATACACTGGCCTTTAAGACAATTCATCCTAACAAGCACCCTGTGAAATAATTCTAACTATGCTCCTCTCAGCCTTAGTCATGTGGTGACTAGGAAAAGGACAAGTTTGGGATGATTCAGCTCCACTAATTAAATGTGTAGTTTTCAACAAATAAGACAAGTTTTGGTTTCTTCATCAATGAAATGGACATTTTCCTCAAAAAATGGCTAAGAAGACCAAGACAGGTAGTAAAAATAAAATACGTGGTTCTTGGAGGGTTTCAGTAACTGTTAGTCATTACATTTCTAGGAATTTATCCTACACATTTTCACACAAGTGAGAAAACTGATTATGCATTATGAAAACTGATAATACAGAAATAACAAGACTCAGTAACAGCCTATAGAATTATGGAGATACTGTGCAGCTACTAAAAAGGTAAATCTGTATGTATCAATTGGAAAAGATAAAAGATATACATTATACATTTTAAACTTATACAGGAATTTGGGGGAAAGGTAAATTTTTACATTTTTCTTTTATACAGAGATTGAAGTTTTAACTTACACAGTTTAAAATGTGATAGACCTAAAAAACATATGGATGACTCACTTTTGAGAAAGGCACAAAAACAATACAATTAAGGAGATAAGTCAATTATGGATCTAAATAGTCCATTTTCATGGCCACCACAGTCCACCTCTTGCACTACATAATTACTTCTCCACACAGGGACAGAACGGCCCCTCCATGGTTCTCAAGAACTCTTGAAAAACAAAAGAGGAAGGTTATTATAATACTCTACAGTTGCTGTTAGTCTCAAGAGCTCATGGTACTCTTCTCCCTACTATTCTAAACTGTACTCAATTGTTCTCAGTTTTCACCTCGACAGGTCTTAGAGGCTTACCTGACCCAAATTTTCAATTTTGGCAATCATACTCATGTTTGCTGCACATGGACATTCAGTTAATTTGGGTCAAGGGACACAAAGGTGCCTAATCGGGCTGACCGAGGTTATACCATTATGTCCATAACAGTACAAATGTACAAAGGAAAAGTCCAATAATGGAGCACATAACATAACTGCTAGTTAAGGCACAACTATAAAATGGGTTGCTATCTGTCATGGATTCAATAGTGTCCCCCCAAAATCCATATTTGCTAAGAACCTCAGAATATGGCTTTATCTGGAAACAGGTTCTTTGAGATATAATCAGTATAGATGTAACCAGTATATTGAGTTGTGTGGTAGGACCTAAATCCAATGACTGGTATCTTGATGAGAAAAAGAAAGGGAGATTTGGCCATAGACACATACACAAGGTCATGTAAAGATAGAGACAGATTGGGATGATGTAGCTCCAAGTCAGGAGACACTAAGGACTGCCAGGAGACAGGAAGGAAGAAGAGAGGAGGAATTCTCTCTAAAGCCTTCAGAGGGAGTAAGACCCCGTCTATATTGATTTTGGACTTGAAGTGCTCAGAACTGAGAAAATAGATTTCTGTTGTGTTATGTGGTTATTATAGCAACCTTAGAAATCTAATATGCCATCTCACT
Source organism: Galemys pyrenaicus (assembly GCA_019455555.1). Classification (NCBI taxonomy): domain Eukaryota; kingdom Metazoa; phylum Chordata; class Mammalia; order Eulipotyphla; family Talpidae; genus Galemys; species Galemys pyrenaicus. The sequence continues at coordinate 4,904,826 of JAGFMF010011958.1, forward strand.
ACAAATGATTTGGCTCTATGCTTAATGACAGTGGAAGACAGCCAAGATCTACTGTGAAGTAAATATTCTATTGTTTTAAAAGTTACAGCAGTATATACAACTATAGGTAGTTAAGATTTCTGGTGGTGATCTTATGTTCCAGATCATAATTTTTTTCTATGAACACATACTGTATTCAAGACAAAACAGTTTAAAAAAAAAACTATTTGGGGGGTGGGTTCTATAAAAACAACCAACAGGAATTTTATATTAACTTAAGATAAGGATCTAGGTAATTCAAATTCCTGCTATCACCTTTTTTAAAAAAAATTATAAAGGTGAAATTGATTTGCAACACTGTATTTGTTTTAGGGACATAATTTCATACTTCTTCAAATACATGTTACTACACCAAACCCATCACCAGAGCACCACTAACATCCACCACAGTTCACTGGGCCCCTGCTCCCACATAGTTCCTTACGTCCCATACTCCTCCTCTGGTAGCCTCAATTCTGCAGTCAGTTTTCTAGGATTTGTCCTGGTTTAGTTTGTCTCTCTGTTTCGTTTTTTTGTAATTCACATGAGTGAGATTATCGGCCACTACCATTTTTAGAATAGTCAGAATGATTTCCCTATAATCAAATTCAACAGATTCCCTTTGCTTCTACTGCATTTGACACCGTGCAGTGTCTTGAAACTTACCTGAGTCTCTCTGACAGTACTCACTGGTTCTCTACCATCTCTTCAAGACAATTTCTTTCTCACACATTTTACTGGCTCCTCATTCTCTACCTTTAAAACACCTGACATACGCTTTAGAGTATGAAAACTTATCCTTGTCTCCTGCCATATTATTTCCCTGGGCAATCTCATTCATACCCTTGTTTCAATTGGTTTCAACTACTGCCTACTTTAGGCAGATATTTATTTTAGTTTAAGTTTTCTCAATCAATAGTCCCATCTCTGCCTTCTCCTGTAGGCTACAGACTTATATGATCAACTGCTTACTATATATATTGCCAAGATTTCCCATAGGAAACTAACAATTATAACTAAATATATATTTTACATCAAACATACCCTCTCCTTCTAAGTTTCCCCACTGGATAAAGTTCATTCTGACTCCTCCTTTTTCATTCCCCTACTCAACTCCCATCAACTAATCAATCATTTAGAGCATCAATTCTAATATATTTCCTTTCCATTCCTATAGTTCCATTCCTATAGTCAATCTCATACTAGTCAGTGACAACAATCTCCTAAACAGCCTCCTTGTCTTGTCCAATAGCCTTGCCTCTTTCCAGTCTATTAATGATCCTTAATCTTATTTTCCCAACCAACCCAACATATTTAAGGTATATAACACATTATTTCCATCAACAGTAGTATTTTGTTTTTATAGGTGTTCTCAAACTGAGGGTGGGAAACATAATTGAAGCACCAGAAGATTTATAAAAGTCCCTTAGTCTATTACACTGTTTTCTCCCTTCATGCACCACTAAGAATAAGATACTTTTTTTGTATGCCTCTTCATTTGTTTCAGCTTTACTGATAAAATTCATTTATCATAAAATTCACCATTTAAAAATGTACAATTCAGTAATTTTTAGTATTTCACAATGCTGTGCAACCACATCACTAATTAACTGGAGAACATTTTCATCACTGAAAAAGCAATCATTCCCTGTTTCCCATACCCTAGCCCTGGCAACCAATACACTTTCTGTCTCCATAGATTCACCTATTCTGGATATGTCATAAAAACTGAACCACACAATACATGGCTTTTTGTTTCTGGTTTCTTTCATTCAGCATTTTTATACATACAGACACACGCACCTTGTTCATTAATGTATCATCGACAGTCCTTACTACTATACTTGGCACATACCATGTATTCAATAATTTTATGTTTATACAATGTGGCCCACAAGAACCAGCCAAAGATCAAACAACCGAACAGATCACACAATAAGCCCATCATATAGTAACCTCAAACAAAAAGTAATAAAAATAACACAAAAGACAATAGGAAGTAAGACTTAAATGTATAAGGAAGCCCTCAAAAATAAAGACAAATCAGAACAAAAACCTAGCAAAATGGCAGAAAGCACTTAGAACTCCATAATAACTTTAAATGTAAATGGCCTAAGCTCACCTTTCAAAGAGGTAGAGTGGCCAAAGAGACTTAGAAACAAAGTTCAGCCTTCTGCTGTTTACAAGAAACTCACCTTTCCAACAAACATGAGCAGAAACTTAGAGTTAAATGCTGGACAACAATTATACAAGTAAATGGCAATTAACACAAACAAACAAAAATCAAGAACAGCTATACTTATCTCTGATAAAACACCTTCAATTAAGAAAGTTAGTAAGCGATAAAGGAGGACACTATATTATTAAGTGTCTAATACAACAAGAATTAACACTCATAAGTATATATATGCACTGAATGATGGAGCACCAAGATAAATAGGACAATTATTAACAGAACTAAAAAGAGATCTGATAACACCACAAGAATACCAGGGGAGTTTAATACCCCAGTTACAATAAAGGCCAGATCAACAAGGCTAAGTATAAATAAGAAAACAACTGTTTTAGATGAGTAGACCAAATAAGTCTAAAAGAACACTTCATCCAAAAACTGCTGCATATACTTTTTTCCACGTGCATACTGAAGATTTCCAAAAATAGACCATATCTTCAGATACAAGTGAATTGTCAATAAAACAACAAAGAATAAAATTATACCTAGTATTTTCTCTGACAATGCCATAAAACCAGAAATCAACTACAAGAAAGAAAAAGAAACAGGAAAAATTATGAATACATGGAGATTAAACAACATGCTACTTAATAACAATTGTATTAAAGAGAAATTAAAACAAAAATTAAAAAATATCTTGAAATGAATGAAAATGATGATACAAATTTTTCAGAATCCATAGGATGCAGTAAAAGCAGCCTCAAGGGGGAGAATAATTGCAATAAAAACCCATAATAAAAAGCAACAAAAATCCCAAATAAACCACCAATATCACATCTAAAGCAACTCAAAAAAGAAGGACAAATTAAACCCAAAGTTAAAGAAAGAAGGAAATAATAAAAGCAGAAATAAATGAAAGCGAGATCAAAATGACTATATAAGAAAAAAGTCAATGTAACTAAGAACAGGTTCTTCAAGAAAAGAAACACATTAGATAAATCTCTAGATAGCTTAACCAAAAAAAGAGAGACATTAATACACAGAATCACAAATGAAAGAGAAGAAATCACTACAGATAGTACAGAAATACAAAAGATCATAAAGGATTATTATGAACAATCATATGTAACAAATTTGATAACACTGAATAAACAGATAAATTTCTAGACCAACAAAACCTACCAAAACCCCAAGAATAGATGAACTGAAAAAAACTGATCACAAGCATGGATACATAAACAGTAAAGAAAAGTTTTCCAAAAAACAGAAGCCTAAGATCTGTTGCTTTTAAATATAATTCTGTCAAACTTTTAAAGGAGAACTAAAGCCCACCTTGCTCAAATTGTTTTTAGAAATAGAACTACTTCTGTTTAATTTAATACTAGAAGTTATGGTCAAAACTGTCAGACAAGAAGAGGAAACAAAGGAAGTTCAAGTAGGAAAAGAAGTGAAACTACCAGGGCCTCCCTGGTGGCACAAGTGCTTGAGCCCTGCACTATGGGGCTTATGCAGCCACTGCAACACAAGTTCGATCCCTGGCCAGGGAGGGGACCTACAAGGTGCATCAAACCTCTCCTACCTCGTCTGCTGCTCCCCTCAGCAGCATGTTTCGGTGGATCCACCTGTCCTCTGGTGACTCCTCTCACATACACACAATCCGTACCCCCGCCCACCCCCCACCACACCACTGGCCTGTACCCCAGCTTTTGTATGCATAAATAAGTAAACCTAAAAAAACAAAGTGAAACTACCACTATTTTCAGACAATAGATTATATATAGAAAATTTTAAAGAGCCCATCTATGAGATATCAGAAACAGTAAGTGGATACAGCAAAGTGGCAGGCTACAAAAGTCAACACACAAATCCATTGTTTTTCTATATACAAACAAGACACACACAAAAAAAGAAAATAACTCCATTTATAATTGCTTCAAAAAGAATTAAATAACTCAGAATCAACCTAAGGAGGAAAAGACCTACATAGTAATAACCACAAGATGTTACTAAAGCAATATTAAGGACTTAGCAGTATTAAGGAGATGGAAGGATATCCCATGATCAAGGGATACTGATTCATTGATACCATGACTCAAGTTACAATGAATACCTTCCCTAAAATGACATACAAACTCATCACAATCCCCATCAAAATCCCAGCAATGTTTTTCAAAGAAACTGAATAAAAATACTGAAATTTATATGGAACCATGAAAGGTCTCAAATTGCAAAAGCAATTATAAGGAAAAAAGGTAAGAAATTAGAGGCATCACTTTATCTAACTTCAAACTTTACTATAAAGCAAAACAATATGATACTGGCACAAGAACAGATACACTGACTAATGGAACAGAACTGAAGGTCCAAAAATAAATCCACACACCAGAAATGAATGCCAGCACCTAATCCATGACCATAAAATGGGGGGCCGCAGGGGAAGTCTCTTTAATAAATGGAAAACTGCAAAATCACACATAAAACAATGAAGTTGGATTATTTGCTAATACCAAATAATAAATTCCAAATAGATTAAATTTAGATATAAGACTTGCAACAAGAAAATACACAAAGGCCTCAAGGAGTTAAGTCTCAGCACTATGAAGATTTTTGGCAGCCATTGCAGCATGAGTTCAATCCCTGGCCAGGGAGGGGACCCACATGACACAACAGACCTATCCCGTCTCGCCTCACACTCCCTTCAGCAGAGTATTTCAGTCAGTCTGCCTGTTTTGCTCACCACTCTGGCTTTGGTGAATCCTCTAACCACACCTAACTCTGCACCTCTAGCCTACACCCCAACTCTTGCATGATAAATAAATAAAATAAATCTTAAAAAATAAATACAGACAAAAACATTACCAGTACATTCTATGATATCAACAATAAAGATGTTTTTGATAACTCAAGCTATACGACAAGGGAATTGAAAAAAAATAAACAAATGGGATTACCTCAAGTTAAAAAGCTATACAGTAAAGCAAAAGAAAATGCATGATGATTAGGGCCTCCCTGGTGGTGCAAGGGAGTGAGTCAGCACTATGTAGTTTTCGGAAGCCATTATACTGCCAGTTAGATCCCCAGCCAGGGAGGTGACCCACATGGCTCCGCAGACCTCTCCTGTCTCCCTGTTGCTCCCCTTAGCAGTGTATTTTAGTATATCTGCCTATTCTGCTCCCCACTCTGTCTCTGGTGAATCCTCTCACTCTCCTGTATCTCTGGCCTGTACCCTAGCTCTTGTATGCATAAATAAATCTTTAAAAAAAAGAAAAAGAAAATGCATGATGATTAAACAAGACACCCTACTAAAATGAAGAAAATATTTACACAATATGTTACTGACAGATAAGGAATATCCAAGACATATAAAAAACACACAACACAACAGTTAAAAGAAAAAAACAAATAAGGGCCTCCCTGGTGGTGCAGGGGTTAAAGTTTCAGCGCTATCAAGCTATGGCCAGTCACTGTGGCTTGAGTTCGATCCCAGGCCAGGGAGCTGACCCATATACCGGCACAGTAGACGCTCTCGTCTTGCTGGCTGCTCCACTCAGCAGTGTATTTCAGTAGATCCACCTGTTCTGTTCCCCACTCTGTCTCTGATGAATCCTTTCTCACAAAAACAGATATACACACAGACCTCTGGCCTACACCCCAGTTCTTATATTCATAAACAAATAAAACAAACTCTTAAAACACATACACACACACACACACAAAGCAGCAGATATGAACAGACAATTCACCAAAGAAGATATCCAGAAGACCAAAGACATACGAAAAAAATGTTCATTGTTACTTCCAATAAAAGAGATGCAGATTAAAGCCACAATGAGATACCATTTCTCATCCTTGAAAATGGCACATATTACAAAGGCTCCCACCAAATGCTAGAAAAGATGCACTGAAGAAGGAACCCTATTACATTTTTGGTGGGGATGTGAATTGGTGAAACCATTATGGAAGCAATCTGGATTTAACTTTAAAAATTAAAAAATGGAAATACCTGGAAACCTGGTACCCCCAAGTACCTGGAAACCCCATTCTTGACCATATATCTACCGAATATGAAGCCATCAACAAAAAAACCCCACACATTCCACAATATTCATAGCAATTACAAAGATGTAATTTACAATAGTTAGGATGACAAAGTCACCAAAAATCTTTAATGTACAAATGGGTCAAGAAAATGTGCTACATGTGTGGAATACTATCTTGTCATTATTTTTAAAATGATAAAATGTGCCATTTTTAACAAAATAGAGGGAATCTGTGATTATGTGCACAAAGAAAGTCAGACAATTCAACTTTGTAAAATATTTTCTGCAACCAGTGGACCTCAATAAATATTCTAAGAGCTCTCAGGTTTAGACAGAAGGCGGGAACCAAGGGCACAAAGAATAGTGGTGAAGAAGAAAAACAAACAAAAAGGACATACTGATGAAGAACAACACTATTGTGTCAGTCTAATGATGCTTTTTTTAAAAATGGCATTTTAATAAAAATAGAACCCAAATAGGCCTTGAATCCTCTATTTTTTTACAACCAACAGGAACTGCCATAGTTTCAGTTCCACAGGTATTAGGACTGATCTCTTTTATGCAGTGGGACCCTACTGAGAATTACATAAGAGAAATAAGGTCAGAGAGTCAATATTTTGAGTCAACAAAAGCGGTAGAACTCTATCACAGATCTAGGAAAAAACAGGTTAAATCCTACCCTTCCCACGCAAAAAAAATAAATAAAGAGGCCAAATCTAAGACTAGAGTGGGAGGAACACCCCCCACACACAAGCTCCCACCTCAGCCACTACATTTAAACTGAGCACTCTAGCTGATCTTGGCCAACCTATAATTTCTTATCCTCTACCTAGCTGTGGGGTATGGGAGCAGTGGGACCTCTGAGTCACTGGCCTCAGGAGAGCAGACAAGGCCTGGAACTTTCTCCTCTATGAGTCAAGCTCCAACCACCATAATTTTATGTCCCATCTGCAGGCATATTTCTGAGTTGAAGGCAGCTGCGTTATACAGATAAATATGGGTTTCCAATGCATGGACACAGACATGACACATAAGTTTCCATGGACTTACCTTTCTCCTTAAATAAGAAAGGTGCTTCCCTGTGTGTACATATCATGATGCATGTATGTACTCATGTGGTTAGGCATAAAGAAGCCTATACTCTGAACTCCCCATAAATTGGACTCCACAGGAGGGCTCTGCTCTTTCAGAGTGTGATCATAACACTCCAGGAGGGCTGGCCCAACTTTCATTCTGAATTTCCCCCCCACATTGCATTTCACTTTCATTTCTAGTTATGACAAGAGATTTGGAGAGAAATGTTTATATGATCCATGATGAAGGGGGAAATAGGAGGCTGTATAAGCTATTTCCTATAACCCAACCCTTCCAGGCCCTGTACAACAGAAAGCTTTCTAGACAAAAGGATCATGTATAGAGTTATTTGTCTCTCTCACATAAATATTTCTATGTGGAAAGTCTAACAGTAATTTAGAAAAGTCTAAGAGATATTTTACAAAATTGAATTATATTTTATTATCTATACTTTCTAGTATTACTCTAAAATTATTCTAATTGTCTAATATTACTCTACTATTCTAATGTAGTACTTTTCTAAGTTAGAAAAAAATTTTTGAGCAATTATCTTGATTAAAGAAGGTGTAGATGTGCCCACTATTTTTCAAATATATGCTGTTGGTGTTTTTAAGCACGTGACTCCATGATTTACTTTCTTCCAGGCAGGTCAATAGGACAGTACTGTCTAGTATGAGGATTTGGAGGTTGAGGGCAAAAATGAGAACAGATGGGACAGAATGTAAGAAGAAAAGAAGGAAAGCTATTTATGTTGGTTTTATGCTAAGAAAATAAGCTTCAAGAACAAAACATCAAAGCTAAGTGCCATTAAGAACTGAAAAGCATCACCATCCTAGTATTAAGCATATTAGTTTCTGACAGTAAAAAAAGGACCCAAAAGAGAACAGGGAAATATCTTCATTCCTCCGGGAGGAGAAAAAAAAAAATGTATGGATAGTTTTGAGGACCAGAAGGAGAGAGGGAAAAAAAGAGGGAAGATCAGGCTGTTAAGGATGTCAAAGCCATTCTACTTAAGATACGCAGTGTCTGCATCCAACATCCACTGCTCCAATATCAACCTGAGATAGAGGTAAAGTGGAAGGAAACAAATCTGCATATCCTATAAGCTCTACCAGTCCACCAAGTGTCAACTAATAAGTTAGATTTAGCATACTGTTTCTGTAATTTTTAAATTTTACAAAACACTTATCACTTAATAATCTATCATTTTAAAAATTACATCTTTCTATAAAAGTGGGGAAGAGAGAGGTTTGAGGATTTCCTCCCATAGTGCACTTAAATTTTCTTTCTGAAAAACTCCAGTTTTAATTCCTAATAAGGAAAGTAATTTTCCTAAACACCCTAAATCCTACTTCCCATATTCATTACTAAACCTCCAATTCTTAAAACAACAACAGAACTGAGTTCAGACCTGGACACCATGACATATTTACACCATAAAGCTTATCCATCAGCTAGTTCAAGAAAAACAAAAAGAGAAAAATACTAGAAAATTTCAGAATCATTTTTCTTTACAAGAAAAGTATTGGTCCCAATACCTATATACACACTGAGAGAAAAAGAAAAGTTCCCACAAGCTTGACACCTATATATACTCACTCAGAATCCAGTAGTATAAAAATATAAATACTTCTTCACACATGACTGTACATTAGCCTCTAATTCTCACGCTTCCCACAAACAGCTACAAGCATAACATGCAACCACAGGCAGTAGTCTCTCACTCTTTCCTCAAAGATTAGTGGGATAATAATAGCTCCTTACAACCTGAATCTCCAAGTAATACCAAATATTCAGAAGTCAAACTAAAGCAGAAAATCCTTTAATAGTAACATAGTAACCTATTTCAAAATAATTACAAATGAATAGACTGACATACATGGGTTGTTTACAAGATAAACTAGAAAATAAAATAAAAACATCCAACCCGTGAGTTCTTTAAAGTCCTATCTGTGAAAGTCTGACCTAACTCTCAAAATGCTGCTGTGAGGAACTATAGTCATCACTAATTACCATTTATTCTCACAAAATAAGTTACTTTAGAACATTGTATTTCAACATTTAAGGTGTATTTCAAAGGTTCAAGGATATAGATACAATGATGTTTCATTACAGTATTATTTGTACCAACAAAAAGATTTAAAATTCCACAAAAAAGAGATAGGTTAAAAAAATTATGATATCTCCAAATTATAAAATACAATATTGCTGTTTTAAAAAGTTAAGTAAATTTCTGTATCTGACATGAAAAACCATCTATGTATGACATACTGTGAAACAGAAAGAAAACAAATTATAGGAGAATCATGTAATACAATTCCATTAATATGCAAGAGTGTATACAGAAATGATGTGGACAGTAACAAGGTTTGAAAAGTCAGATGGAGCCACTTTTTGGCCCTAATCTGATTATATTAGAGTACAACTACAGAACAGTGTACTAATGCACTGTTTTCTGACCCACCTATCCGAAAAACTCCTCTGCTAGTGTCAACAATGTGAAAGCAACCATTTCATTCTTTTTTACTAGAAGCTGAGTAAGTTGAGTAACTCAGTTACAATCAAGTTAACTGTAGTTCTTAGTAATTATTAACAATCAGTTCAAGTTAATTTTAAGGTGTACCAAAGTCAAACAGGTACTTAGAAGCAAACCAAAGGTTATTAATCATAGTCATTTTCTACGTACATCAAAAATCTGTGCCACCCAGTTGAGTCAAGTTCTAAGTCATGTCACCTTCCCCAATGACTGCAGTCCTCACTGCAAACCTAAATTCTTAAATTTAAAATATTAATGTGCTTAGAGTGTAGTTAAATCTTTCATTTTATACCACAAATCACAGCACAGTATGATCAGTTCAACAGACTTCAACAAAACCTACCAGACTAATTAAACTGAACAGTAAACTGAACAAACCCTTACCCACAAACCTGAATTCCTAAACCTCTGAAAACTCAAAAGTTTTGTAACTAACTTGATAGCTAATGCAGAAATATCAGCAGTGTCTAAAGAGTTGGGGTGCACCTCCACCAACTGAAAAAAGCTGTTTTGTGGCTGCAAAGATCTTAGAGAAAGACCTGTATTATTGGCTAAATTTAAAAATCCACATCACTGTTGGTAAATAAAAAGTTATTATCAAGGAGTGCTACGAAGAGTTTATAACCCCACAATATTTTATTTCTTAAGCTAGGGGCTGGGTAGACAGATAATAATTATGTAATTCTTTTTGCAAGGCTGAAACATTTCATAAATTTAAAGAACTTAAGCAAAAGTTAAAGATACCCAGTGTTTTTCTTAAAAAAAAAAAAAAGGATTTATATTCAAAACACTTCTTGGGCCTCCCTGGTGGTGCAGTGGGTTAAGCAATGCACTATGTAGCAGACCTCAGCCACTGCAGCACGAGTTCCATGCCTGCCACCGGCCAGGGAGGGGACCCACGTGGTACAGCAGACCTCTCCTGCCTCGCCCGCTGCTCCCCTCAGCAGTGTGTTTCAGTCAGTCTGCCTGTTCTGTCCCCGGATCTGTCTCCGGTGAATCCTCTTACCTCCCTGGACTCTGGCCTGTGCCCCAGCTCTTGTATGCATAAATAAATAAAATCTTTAAAAAAAAAACTCACTTCTTGTCTCCTTAAACTAGTAAGAGGATTTGGGAAACATCAAGCTGGAAAATGGGTATGTTAAGGATCTAAAAAACATTCATATCGTTGGATTCAATTATTCTATAAACAGGAAATCAATCTACATAAATGATTCAAAAGGTAGGGAAAACAAGTTACATTATGAATTATGACATGCAGATTTATCAGTACTTTCAATTGGAAATGTTTACATGAATGTTTTATGATATAGCATGCTTACTACAAAAAATATACTTGCCAGAAATGCCTGACACAAAAAACGTTTATAATACTATAAATGAAAATGGATATACACTTCAACATACAGTATACTCTCAATTATGTAAATATACATATAAGCAGAGTAAAAACAATGGGAGGAAATCTGCTTACATGTTACTTTCTGAAAAGGGGAAAACGTTTAAAAGATTTAAACAGAAACATAAGGAAAAAGACACTGTAATTTAAGGTGAGCATTTCTTCCTTTTGGACCTATACTCAAAAATCTTTCCAACACAGCACTTCCAGCTGCCACCACCAAATGTAGTTGGCACATAATATCAAACCATTCTGTTGGCATCATAAAAAAATCTTCACTATTGGCAATAATACAGATGCAAGATATCTGACATTATTTCAGACATAAATCAGTATATGGGAAATACTGTGAAGAAGACAGCGACATTTTCTAGCACACACTAAGGATACAATGCATGGAGTAATAAAACATAAAATGTTTCCTGTCTTCTCCAATAATTTGAAGAATAGCACATTGTCAGATATAATAAACAGATGGAACTTGAAGAAATAAGAAATATGGAGCCTTTAAATATCATCATTCCTTTCTGAACTAAAAGAGTTAATATTCTATTGCAATTCTTCTCTGAATAAACTTGACCAAGGTTTTTTTATTTAATCATAATTCTTTTTTTTAAAGATTTATTTATTTATGCATACAAGCACTGGGGTACAGGCCAGAGTCCAGGGAGGTAAGAGGATTCACCAGAGACAGAGTGGGGAGCAGAACAGGCAAACTGATTGAAACACACTGCCGAGGGCAGAAGCAGGCGAGGCTGGAGAGGTCTGCTGCGCCCTGTGGGTCCCCTCCCTGGCCGGCCGCAGGGATCGAACTCATGCTGCAGTGGCTGCAGTCCGCTTCACAGTGCGTTGCTTAACCCACTGCACCACCAGGGAGGCCCTAATCATAATTCTTTATATGTATATGTCCAAACGTACAATTATACTCTATCAATTTACAAATTCTCTAGATTAAGCTCAAACTAGTATGAAATCATAAATTTCATAAGAGCATCCAAAAAGATTCAAGCAGAATTCCTGCAATAATTAAGAAAAATAGATCATTTTTCAAAGTTTCAGAGTATAAATTTCCAATTACAAGTTACTTAAAGGGACGCTTTACAACAGAAACGTTATGTTAAGCATTTTTAAAAAAAATTTAAAGATTTATTTATGCATACAATTACTAGGGTACAGGCCAGGAGTACGGGGCGGGGTGAGATGATTCACCAGAGACAGAGTGAGGAACAGAATAAGCAAACTGACTGCAATACACTGCTGAGGGAAGTAGCAGGTGAGACAGGAGAGGTTGCTGCGCCATGTGGGTCACCTCCCTGGCCAGGGATCATGAACTCATTGCTGCAGTGGCTGGACAGCTTCATAGTGCTGTGACTCAATCCCTGGCGACCAAGGAGTCCCCTTTTACACATTTTTTCAAAAAAATAAATTTTAGATCACCATAGAAAACACTAACATAGTATCTCTATTTTAAGACATACTTTTCTCATAATTTAAAGTCTTATAACACTATAACTGAATCGACATTTCTTCTTAAAAAAATTATTTTGACAGTATACTTCACAAGAAAAAAAGCAACGTAGAAATGAAGAGACATACATAGTAAATACTTGCCATGAATACTTAATCCTTCCAGCAAACCTTTCAGATGAGGAAGCTAAGGTTTAGAAAGGCTCAGTACTTTGCCCAAGATGAGACATCTGACTATAAATTCAGATTCTTAAGCACTACAATATGCTGCATACTCTACCACTTTACTCTTGCCAGGAGCATTTATAGTTTTTGACAGTGCACAGGCTATTAACATTGTTTTACAAAATCCAAACTTGTTTTTTATCTCCACGTTCCTCAGACCCTACTGTCTACTTCTCTGTTTCTACACTTGTTTCCTAAGTTCTAGATCTGAATTTCCACATATCAAGTGAATGCAGTTATTCCAGAGCTGTGCTGTCCAAAATGGTAGCCAAAAGCCACATGTAGCTGATGAATTCTTCAAATGTGGCTAGAGAGAGAGGAACCGAATTTTCAATTTTATTCATTGTAATTAAAAGTTAGATTTAGAAACAGGTGCTCAATTCAATTACTGGAACTTTTTAAGCACATCTGGAACAAATTGAGTACATAAATCTACTTTTTCAAAGTAAACTTTATGAAATGTACATATAGATCAAGTATTTCTGGTAAAAAAAATCTGAATTAAAATAGTGTAAAAGTATCAAATGGTCTCAATAGATTTTATAAATTTTTATAAACTACGGAGTATAAAAAAGAATGTAAAATTGCTCATTAGGTGTTCTTCTGATGGCCTAAGGAGTTAAGTCTCAGCATTACAAAGCTATTGCCAGCCACTGCAGCAAGAGTTTGATCCCCTGCTCCCCTCAGCAGTGTGCTTCAGTCAATTTGCCTATTCTGCTCCCTACTCAGTCTCTAGTGAATCCTCTCACCCCCTACAGCTCTGCCCTACACCTCAGCTCTTGTATGAATAAATAAATCTTAAAAAATAAAAGGCTCAAAAAAAAAATTGCTCATTAGTCATTTCTTAAACTTGGTATGTTTCAATATAGTGAAAATACTACTATTTTGGATATACTGAGCTTATGTATATGTAAAATTTATAAAATCTATTTATTTTATGATCAGGCTACTAAAATTTTAATTACATGTGGGTCCCATTTTATTTCTATTGTTCAATACTTCCTAGAGATTCCTTTTGTCCCCACAGCAGCTATCAATAGTTTAATGAATGGCATCACCATCCCCCTAGTTCAGTGCTTTCAACAGAACCTTCTATGACTATGGAGCTCTATCTGTCCTTGATGACTATGTGGTGGTGGTGACAGTGATGATGACGATTCATAGACTCCCTTAGGATATTGTGGAGTCAGAGTTCTTAGGAGACTGGAGAATACCACTTGTTAAATTTCACTTTCCTCCAAGGGAAAACGTAGTAGATAACAAAAATTGCAGACCAATGCTGTCCAACAGAACTTTCTGTAATAATGGAAATGTTCTATATTTACACTATCCAATACAGATAGTGGTTAATGAGCACCTGAAATGTGGTTAGTGTAACTGAAGAACTGAACTTTAAATCTTATTTCACTTCAATTCATTTGAACATAAGTAGCCATCTAAGCTACTGGTCACTGTATTGAACAGCACTCCGTCTAGCCTCTGTTGTATCTGAAAGTGTGCAAATGACCTTACTCCTCTTCTTCCCCATCAACTGTCCTTCCCTCCACAAAAGTACAAGCACAAGTAGAAACACACATAATCACACACTAAATTACCCAGTCCTGTGCTCTTTTATACTTTCAATTCTGTATGCTTCTCTACAGTCAGTCACCATTATTTTCAGACTTTAGAGATATTAAGGACAAGGCTTCCCAGATGGTATCCTTACTCAGCCTCTTCCTACCCACATTTTATAAATGTAAATATACTCCTTCTACTCTCAAAACTTTCCAAAGTTTTACCACTGTCCCAAAGTAAAATTCTAGACTCGAACATGATTTACAAAGCCCTTCAGACTCAAACCTAATCTCCAATCTCATCTTTCACCACTCCCTCCTACCTTCCAGTTCTTGTCCATATCATTAACACTTATCATACCCAATTAAAACTGCGTGTTAATCTGTCTCCCTTCCCATTCCAATCACCAGCATCCTGAGGGCAGAGACACCATCTCAAACTTTATTATACAGCTGAAGTGAGAGAGTCATGCACAAGAAGGAAGTGTATCAGGTTTTTATTTTTGAATGAGGGGAGGACAGGAAAAGGAAAATAGACTCTAGTCTCAAACCAACTTTGTAAAAAAATTTTAGTATGACTATGCTAAAAGTCAACCACCAATTTTGAACAAGGAAAACCTGAGTGATGTTTTAAAAAATATACATCTATTTGCTATGCAAATTTTATTGTATTTATTTATGCATTACTTACAGTTTTGGATTTAAATCTAAAGAACACTTTATGCTTTTAATTCACCTATTTTTAATAACCAAGGAAACAGATAAAAATTGCCACTTTATTAAAAATAAGAAATATCAAGTCATAAGCATAAGAGTAAACACATTATTTCAATTGGATTCAGAAATTTGTCAGTACTGTAAAATTATCTAAAAGGAAACCATTAGAAAAACCATAAAATTGAGTGAAATGGCCCAATAACTCTACTTTCAATAAATTTTTCTACTTAATAACCTTCTACTTATACAGGGGAGAAAAACTTCAAGCAAGGGTTAAACCTAAATTTAACACAACAACTTAGAAAAAGCATGAAAATGTACCTGTCACTAATGAAAGTGAAATAAAATTTAAAAAAAAGTAAAGATAGGAAAGCCAGGAAGATAGAAAAGCCACCTGTGTGGCACCTGAAGGGATGTTTCTTGAGACATGAAGGGATCTAATCAAAAAGACACAAAGTATCGCTACTTCCTATTTGAGAAGACAGCCTCCAAGATTTTCTTAGATCTTTAGTAACATATTGATTAACCCCACATTCAAATTAGTCTTTCTCCCTTAAAAAGGCCAGTAAATTCTATATGAACAAGGAAAAAAAATCACACACATGGAGGTGGGGGTAAGGAGGGGGGAAGTTGTGCATGGGCAAGAAAGCCTGCAGGGAGAAGAAAAGTCATCTGTCAATTTTTTTCATATAAGTGAAAGCATTTTTAGGGGTAGAAAAATAGCAAGTATCTGTAGAGAATAGCTCCGCTGTTCTATATTTGACAATCTGTAGCTATTTGAGTGTTGGCAGAATGCCTTGGGAACCTCCCAGAGCAGGAGAGGATAGGAGGCCTATAAGGAGGCACTATCAGGCCATCTCCAGTAAGAAGCAGCTATCAGGCTATCTCCCACTGCACCCCTATCTCCCTAGGAGGCTAACATAACACAGTGTCTCTAGATTTGATGAGGCATGAGACTTTAAGCTCTGTCTATCTCAGAAAAGAGCAACTGAATATGCAGCCACTTACTGACAAATTAGAATCAGCTGTACATAAACAGGCTCTTCCACAGCTCACATGTAGTCATCAGCAATATTTTTATTTCAGCGTCATCCTTTTTGATGTGCAGGACAGGGAGCTGGCACCTTTGGCTTGTTCATGTTTCTAGTGCTCATATAAATGATAAACTGCCTAAATTTAAAGGGCTCATTGTATCCATGTATCCAATAAATCCACAATATGTAGACCTTGGTCTTGCCTGATCTTGTGTATTTGTGCTTGACAATGTCATGTTTAATAGATAATAACTGAACAATTTCCTTTTGAGATGGGAAAATAACAAAGATATCTCTTATCACCATTCTCTTCAAGCACATATCAGAGATTCTATCTAAAAGGCAAGAAAAAGGTGTAAGAATTGCAAAGAGAGACACAAAACAGTAATTATTTACAAATGATATATAAGTAGGAAATTCAAAAGAATATACAGATAAAATTAAGATTTGGCAAAAGTTATCATCAAAATACAGAAGCTATCCAAATTCAATTTCATTTCCAAATTAAAAAAATAGAATATAAAATTTGTTTTTAAATCCCACTTATAATATCATTAGATACCTAATACTAAATCTACAAAAGACATGTAGGAATACTGCATAGAAAACTATAAAACATTACTGAAAATTGAAAAATAGAAATACCATACTCGATGATTCAAAGGCTCTATGTTACCAAGAAGTAATTATACCCAAATTAATCTATAGATGCAATGTAATTTCTATCAAGATCCCAACACAATTTCTTTTTAACATGACAAATTGACTCTAAAACATATCAAAATGCAGTAGGCCAAGAATAACCAAAACATTCTTTTTTAAAACAGCTTCATTAAGCCATAATTTATATACTGTAAAAGTCATCTATTTTAAGTGTACAGTTTGACAAATTTATACAGTTGTACAACTATCACCACACCCAGTCTTTCACTACTGAAAATTTCCTTATGTACATTTCCACATCCCTTCCATAGCAAGCACTGATTTTCCTTTTCTAGAAATTTAAAATTATTAACTGGCACTTTTTTCACTTAGTATACCATTTATGTTGTTAAATTTATCCAGTCTGTTCCTTTTTAGTGCTACATAGTATTCCATTTCCATTAGTTTAATATACTGTATTCTGTTTACCAACTAACAGCTGATGAACATTTGAGCTGCTTCCAATTCTGCTATTATTAATAGTGCTGCTATAAATACCTGTACTCCAATGGAATACTATTCAACAATCAAAAAAGATAAACTAGAGTCATTTGTAGAAACACGGATGGAGCTAGAAGGGATTATGCTCAGTGAAATAAGTGAGAAGGCAAAAGAAAAATACCAGATGGTTTCACTTCTAGGAAGAATATAAGGGAACCAAATAAGGGACCAAAGAAAATAATAACAATGAAAAAAACAAAAACACAACACAAAAAAAAAAAAACCAAAAAGACAAGGACAAATCAGAAACACTTTGTGTGGGGTGGGGGAAGGAATGGGATGAGGGCAGAAAGAGCACAAGGGACTGAGGTGATGGTGCACTGGTGAAATGGGGACCACAATTGATGTCAAGTATATATAAATAAAGGGAAAATAAATAAATAAATACCTGTGCTCAAGTCTTTATATGAATATATGTCCTCATTTCTCTGGGGTAGATAGCTGAGAGTGAATGGCTAAGGACTTACATTAAATATGTTTAACTTAGAAACTCTTTCCAAAGCGGCTGTTACATTTAACTATCCCACAATCTCAGTCTCTCCCCTTGCTAACAGTATTTCAATTCTCGTCAGTATCCTTCAATTCCAGTGAGTATACAGCAATATCACATTGTACAAAAGTTTCAACTAGTATTTCCCTAATGACATGAAGGTGAACATTTTTTAGATTTATTTATCTATGCACAGAAGAGTCTGGGTGCAGGTCAGGGTTGCGGGGAGTGAGAGGATTCAACAGAGACAGAATAGGGAGCCTAAAAGGCATATCTACTGAAATACACTGCTGAGGGGAGAGGTGAGCAAGACAGGAGAGGTCTGCTGTGCCATGTGGGTTCCCTCCCTGGCCAGGGATCAAATTCATGCTGCAGTGCCTGTGGATATCTTCACAGTGCTGTGAATTAAGCCCTTGTGCTACTAGGAAGGCCCCCACCAGTATACTTCTTTGTCAAGTGTCCATTCAAATCTTCTGCACATTTTGGGGAGTATGTCTTCTTACTTCACTAAGCAGATGCAAATGGCAGGATTTCCCCTTTTTATGGTTTTACAGTATTCCATTATGTTCTTTTAATTTTCTTAATGGAGTCTTTCAAAAAACAATTTTTGTAATTTTGATGAAGGTTAACTTAGCAACATTCTTCTTTTATAAGTTACATTTATGGTGTTTACCTAAGAAATTCTCTCTTAAACCAATGTTTCAAAGGTTTTCTCCTATGAGTAAAGGTTTTTTTGTTTGTTTGTTTGTTTGTTTTTGGCATATTGATACCCAATTGCTGTACTTCTTATGAAAATGCTACCCTTTCCTGCACTGAACTACCTTGGCACTCTTGTCACAAATCAGTCAATCAGAAGTGTGTGGGTTCATTTCTGAATTTGCTATTTTGTTCCATTATTGCTGTCTTTATTACTGACTATGACACTGAATGACAGCCATTCACCATCAAGAAGACATTTTCCAAAAAAAAGGGCAAGAATACTTACTATATAAGGGATTAGGACTTAGAATAAAGACAGTTTCATATTGAACCAAGATAGAGAAAGCAGTGGATACGACAGTCTTGATTTATTACAAAGCAATTGAAAAAGAAAGACATTTTCAATAAATAGTACTGAGAAAATCAGCTAAGCATATTGAAAAAAATAAACCTCAACACCTACCATATGGCATACACAAAAAATTAACTATAGGCAAGTTTTAGTGCTGTAGGAGAAAAGTTTAGCAATGACACTTCCAAAAAATAATAAAAGATATTAAATTCATAACCTTAGGGCAAGGAAAGACTTCTTAAATAGAATATAAAATGCACTAACCATAAAAGAACATAACTATTACTACATTAAAATTAAGACTATTACTCATCAAAAGACCCCATTAAGAGAACAAAATGGCAAGTCACAAAGTAGACTAGGAATATGTGCAACACAAATAACCAATGAAAGACTTATATTCAAAATATACAAGTAACTCCTACAAATTAATTAGAACACGACAATCAAACAGAAAAATGAGTGACATGTTTACCTAAGTACTTCACAAGAGGTTTCCAAATGATCAAAAGATATTCAACTCATCAATAATCAGAAAATGCAAATTAAAACCATGAGACACTACTGTAAGTCCACCAAAATGGCTAAAATTAGTAATACTGAAAATACCAAGTATCGGCAAGGATATAGAACAGAAAGAAATTCTCAAATACTGCTTTGGGACATGTAAGTTTCTAAAAGCATACAAGGATATTTTTTGGCAATGATCTACTAAATTGCACATGTACAGGTCTTATGACCTAGCACCTTCATTCCTGGCTACATATATATCAGAAATAAAAGCAATGCAAGACCTGTGCAAAAACGGTTATAATTCACAGTGCACCAAAACTGGAAACAATTCAAACATCCATCAATAATATAATGAAAAGACTGGTGTATTTATACAATGGAATACTGTAACAATGAAAATTAACTACAACACAACAAATCTAAACCTCACAAGCAAAATATTGAGTCAAAGAAGCCAGACATAAGAAATATGTACAATATATTCTTCATTCCCAAATCTGTTAAGGGATATTGATAACAGGGAGGCTATGTATGCTTAGAAGTTCTACAGGAAATCTCTGTACCTTCCACTCAGTTTTGCAGCGAAGTTAAAACTAAAAACTAAAGTCTATTTTTTTAAATATATGAGTTGCGACATCTCTAAAGAACAGTTTATATCATATATCTCCTAATCAAAATCTTCAACAGCAACCAACATAATTACCTCAAGATTGAAGGAACCTTAAAAATCTTCTACCTAGGGTCTCCTGGGTGGTGCAAAGAGCTGAGCACTGTTCTGTGGAGCTTCTGTAGTCACTGCAGTGCGAGTTCCATCCCTGGCCAAGGAGGTGACCCATATGGCACAGCAGACCTCTCCTGCCTCGCCTGCCACTCCCCTCAGCAGTGTATTTCAGTCCATCTGCCTGTTCTGCTCCCCACTCTGTCTCTGGTGAATCCTCTCACCGCCCCCCCCCCCCGCCGCCTCTGTCTTGTACCTCTGCTCTTGTATGCATAAATTCAAAAAATCTTTTAAAAAATTATCTAGCTAGATTTATTCAAAGCTTGAATCCCAACAGGGGGTGCGCTACCTCATAAACATGGACAGCAATGACTTTTACAAAGATCAAACGAATACTAGAATGGAAGGTGAAGGAGACAGAGAATTTGAGAACAGTACACATATTTCTGGATTGAACAACTAGGTATGTGTTGTGCCAGCAAGGCACTGAGCAGGTTTTCTATGGACCCCGACAGATGGGTAAAGGAGGAGTCCTGGAGCTCTCCATAGCTTTTCAGGCTTTTAATGATCTTTCTGCACCATTTGTCATGAGGCAACCAGGTACAGGGCAGGCAGGGGTGCTGGGGGAGGGAGGGGACATCAGGAAGCTGGCAGGCCTCCTAGCCCACAGCGCGTCTTTACTCTTTCTGGGTTCTCTGGTGGTCTCTCATGGTCTCTTCGCTGGTCTCTACTGCACACGTTGCATAGTCCTCTGCCCAACCCGCCCACTGCTGCCGCCCTTATATGCTCAGTCTCTCGGCTCATGTGTGCCCACACAATACTCCAGGTGCCCACCATTAGGCATATGCATAAGACCACCGATGTCAGTCACTGATGCTAATGGCAGGAGGGCAAAAAAAAAACCCTTCTATCTCACATTTACCCTACAGTGTCTGTCATTTAATGAATTAAGGAAAATCAGGGAAGAACAGGAATCATATGTTAAAAGGCACAACCAAATGGAAATACAGGTTTCCCTCTTTACTCAAAAGTAAGATGTTCCTTTCTGATGTGATTTAGTTTAGTTAATTTTTCAGTCTGAACAAAGCAAAAATTACACCACATTAAGTAACAGTAAGTGTTGCACATTTTAAATTGAGGATAATCTGTTGCAAAGCACGTCAACTAGTATAGTTGTTACTAAGAGGTTAATAAGAGAACAGAACAACTACCATCGACTTTAAAGATATCTGTAACCCCTGCAAAGCAGTTTCAGTGAAATTATGCAAACAAAAACAAGTTGAGAAGAAAATCAGAGGTGAAGAAATGGAGACGTCTGGAGAATGTAGACAATTCTTCCAAAAAATTTTGCTATAAAGCAGAGAACAACCTACAGCAATAAAGTATGAAATTAAAGAGGCATCTTTGTTAAATGATGAAAACAAGAAGGCAACAGGATGGGAAAATACACGCTCTTGGAACTTAGTTCCATTATAAAGAAAATCGTCTAAAAGTTCTCACTACCTCTCAGCCGTAACTGACTGGCTTGGCTTACCCAGTGCACTTCCCATGCAGTCCTTTTCAAGTAGAGCCTACTTGGTCTCTCACTCCACACCAGCTACTGGAAAATGAGGCTGGTGCACTTCTTTCTGCAGTGCCATCTCTTAACCCTCATCCCTGAACTCTCACATAGAATTCTTGTTACACTGATTCTCCTGCTACTCAGCACAGTTCTTCTACCTCTGCTGTATCAATATCAGCTAATAACTACTTGGACATTCACTACACTCAGTGAAGATATGCTAGTAGCTAGCTCACATCGACTATCTTCTATGCCACCACAGAAGATGCTGCTTGTAAGCCACTCCTGTGCCATCCTGCCACTATCCTGGGTCATTTTATTACAAGCATGGATGAGTCATCTTGTATCAGCTTCTCAAATAAATCCTCTCCAGTCAACAACTCTGTATTTTCTAGGTACAGAGGTCCAGAAACAATTGTGAATTCAATTAATTATATTCTTATTCATTCAACATCAAATATTTCATGTCTGTTATTTGCTCAGGAGAAAATACATGACACTCCCTGTCCTCATGAAATCTAGGATTTATTTTTCATATTTCCTACAAAGACAGCATGCAAAGCTCTAGCTGAATTCTAGATACATTACAGTTACCATGTTTACTTTATCCATCTTTAAGAAACAAGTCAGGGGCCTCCCCTGGTGGCGCAGTGGGTTAAGCAACACACTACGAAGCAAATCGCAGCCACTGCAGCACGAGTTCGATCCCTGCTGCCGGCCGGGGGGAGGGGACCCACAT
>JAGFMF010011958.1:4929104-4945419 GCA_019455555.1 Galemys pyrenaicus
GAGATGGTGATGGGGAATACATGGGGATTACAATTAATGGCAAGTATATGTAAATTTTAAAATATTTTAATAAAAGAAAAAAAATGAAAAAAAAATAAAGGCTGCATGTCACTAACAAAAAAAAAATCACTAATACATAGGTAAACAATACTTGAAAACCAAAGTCAGCTCAAAATACTCAAAGATGAATACTTGTGGGTCTGGGGCTTATTTTGGGGGTAATGAAAATATTGTACAGTTGGGGCCTCCCTGGTGGCACAAGGGGTTAAGTCGCAGCACTATGAAGCTATCCACAGCCACTGCAGCATGAGTTCGATCCCCAGCCAGGGAGCTGACTCACAGGGAATAGCAGACCTTTCCTGTCTCACCTGCTGCTCCCTTCAGCAGTGTACCTCAGTAGACCTGCCTGTTGTGCTCCCTCTCTGGTGAACCCTTTCACTTCCTGCACCTCTGGCCTGCACCTCAGATCTTGTATGCATACATAAACCTTAAAAAAAAACAAAAATCAAAAGTTGATTGTGGTGAGGATGCACCACAACTTTGTGCACAACTCTGTGAATATAAATTTAAAAGGTGAATTATATATTTTAAATGGAGAATTGTATAGTATGTGACATATCTAATGCAAGTATAACTGTCTGCAGGTAGTTAAATTAAGAAAAATATTTAGCCTGCTTAAAGTCTAAAAGATAAAATTCTTGCTATATTAAATTTTAAAAGTTAAGTGTCCTACTGTTGCACAAAATTTCACTTGTTAGGAGAAACAAGAAATTGGAAACAGTGCTTGCCTTCAGGAATGACTGCATAGGAAGGAGAGAATACTTTCCCTTTGTATTTGTTTATGCCTTCTGATCTGGTACATGTATTACCTATTTTTAAGAAAATAAGTATATATAAGATTATAATCCTTACTACAAATATACACTCCCAGCTTATCTTCTTTGTTCTGAAAATAATGAAACACACTTTTAAGGAATCAATGCAGAGAACCAGCTAAAAACTGATTCTTACATCTCACATTCAAAAGCAGTCAGTCATGTCTCTGCTGTTACACAGGATTTTCTCTTACCCAACAAGATGACACATCTTTAAACCAAGACATCACTAATCATTCCCTCCTTGAAAACTTCCTTTCATTCACTTCTAGTACCTCATGCTCCCCTCATTTTCCTAAACCAGTGACTTCTGATCACTCTCTTGTGCTGGATTCCTCTTCATTTCCCTAGTGTATTTAGAAGGTAAATTCCATGCAGATGGAGATTTTTTTTGTCAGCTTTAGTCGAGGCTATTTCCCCCTGGCTAAAAAAAGTATCCAGAACCATACACAATAAATAACTGTTGAATGAATAATTGAATGAATTAGTGTCCCAAGGCTCAGATGTTAAAGAACCAGAGAATTAAATTATATTCTATGTAAATTTGATAAATTTACTTCATTAGATTTCTCTGAAATCATTTTACTGATTACTATTTGATTAACCAAAATACTTCATTTCCTGACCTTTCTCCATCAATGTTCTTGACACATATATGAGATACACATGTGACAGCGCTTCATCCTCCTTCCAAAAGCATTATGGTAGAGAAAGAGCAGCCATTACTATGAGACCCTTCAGTACTATTTTCAGTTGAATCAACAGATTAACATACTATCTATGATTTTTTGTAATGAATTTTAAAAATCACCTAAAAGATTCAGCAGAATATCACAGTAATGGCTAGTAAATGATATTTCTTGAAATAAAAAAAGGGACTATATCTTTCATAAGAAATTCTAAACAAAGGTAATCATTCCTCGCACTTTCCTTCAAATCATCTGATTTCACTCCTACAATTAAAAAAATCATGTCCCACAGTCATGTTATTTTAGCAATATACACACAGTTTCACCCAGTATCTTAATTCACATCTGTCCCCATGTTACCCAACTAAATCAAAGTATAATTTAAAAACCAAAGTGAGATGTGAATTTTAATTTTTTTCTAAATAATCCAAAATCACAACTATTCATTGTACCAATTTATAATTTGATCTGAGTAGTTAACTAAATCTTACTGATAATTACAAATTGGACCACACCCTTCCTTACTTAGCTATTACAGCATCTGTAAGTTTCTTCAAGCAGAAATATTTGCTACAAGATAACATCCTGTTCATTAAGTAGGAACGAGGAAAAACTCTAGGATCTGCAACTGACACATGTATATTTCTCTCTTGGGTTACAGGAAAGCACTTCTCTGGCTATGTTCCCAAATATATTGAGTAAGTCTTGGGAAAGTCACTGCTTAAGTTCCATTTCATGTCGGTTTCTCTTCCTCCATAAATGAATTATTGAGAATCATACCTACTTCCATCCATTACATAATGCCTGTCCATCACAGGACCCATTTTCTGATCAAGAAATAGTTTAAATGACACTGATCAGTAAGGTCAGGGTATACTGTAACCTAATAAGGAGCAGGAATCTAGAAAAGATTTTGATTGAATGTGCAAAGAAGTGCAACATTAATGAGAATATTAAACACTGTTCACTCTTAGTAACATCTCACTAAGAAGTGAGACACATGACTCAAAATGTTACTAAAGAGCATTTTTAAAGCACCTGACTGCAAGAATGTATCTCAGAAATTGAGGAGCCTACTTAAAATATGTATATATTTCACTTCACTTTTAAGATGTCTAATAAAGGCATCCGCAATTGAAACGTGATCTCTAACAAATGAACACAAAATGTGTAAATGTCAAGGTCTAATGAAAAGCAAACTGTAAGACTGCTGTGCATTAAGACATTGAAGTATTTTTCACTTAATTAAAACTACAAAACGACTGTTAAAATTATTCATTTTATCCACCCAAAGCAGTCAACCACAACCACCTGCAACTATTAGAAAAGTGTCTTCCAAAGCAACCACCTGATTCTCAGGCCTTCTCTTAAGAGGCCAGGATAAAGCTTGTAAATGAGGTGACATAAAGCGATCTTACAGGCACAGAAATAAGATGGGAAGATAACACCTTTAAGGAACTGAATGTAATGAGATCCACTCACTAAAGGTTGCTGCCACAATGAAGTTGTCTTTGCCCAAGATTTCACTCTCCTTGGGTATAAAACTTCAAATCCATCCACGCTCACTATTTTACCTACCCTGAACCAAAAACAGAGATATACTCTTTCCTTCCCGACCTCTCCCCAAGCCGCCAGTGAGAAAAAAAGAAAATAGCCAAAACCCTAAAGTAGAAATGTGAGATCTGGTGCAATAGCTTCTCCAAATGCTTCAAAGGCAACATCCACAGCTCATCTTCCTTTTGAAATACAGCCCTTCATCTCCCATCTCACCATTTTACAGAAGGAAAAAATCCTCATGTCTTTAAATATTTTACATCAGTTACCTAAACCCACAGATCCACCACGATCGCACCCCAGCCTCCTCGTGGCTCCCCAATTTCTCCACCTCGCCACCACCTCGCCCGCAACATCACGCCTCATAAACCTTCCACCCTCCGTTCTCCCAGCGCCCAAAGCACCCAGAGCGCCCAGCGCCCATCTCCCACCTTCCGCCGCGGATTCCCCTCACCTACCGCCTCAGCTCCCGCCCAATCCCGGAGCCGGGTTGGGTGGAGCCCGCCGGTGGGCAGGAGTGGGTAGGGTGGGGTCGCCCCTCCCCGGACTTTCCCATCCCCCCCGGCAGGGCGAGGAGGGGGAGGGGGTCCCGAAGCCTCACCTACGGCTCCGCCCCTCCCCGGGGGCGCGCTGCCCTGCCCAAGCCAGGGCCGAGAGCAAGAGGCAGGGTTAGAAAAGGCAAAAGCCTCAGCCTCCGCGACAGGCGGGAAGCTCTAGGTCCCGCCCGACTTCCGAGCTGCCACCACCACGCCCGTCTCACCCTCCTCGGGGCTGCTGCTGTTAGCTGCTGCCGCTGCCGCCTGGGCGCCGCCACCGCCGCCGCCGCCGCCGCCGCCGCCGCCACTACCGCCGCCGCCACAGCCACAGCACGGCCCGGGCGCCTGCCGACGTCACCGCTCCCCGCCCCCTGTGCGAGACACCTAGCTCCGCCCCCAGCCCTGGCCGAGAGACGCCGCGAGCTCCGCCCCCGCCGACCCCGCCGCTCGCTCTCCCGCAGACTTCTGGCGGCGCGGCTGGGCGGCCGCAGGCCTCGGCGCCTTCCTGGGGAAGCCGAGTTAGGAGCTGGGGAGCAGGAATGACTCGGGCGCCCGCCGTAGCTCTGCGCCGAAGCGGAGTAACGGGCGTGCACTCGTACATACACACACATACAAACATACACACACACATACATGCGCGCGCGCCCGGCCACAGGAGGGGAGAATCAGCCGGCTCCAGGCAGCAGCGGTAGGTGGGAGCGAGGAAAGGCGGCGTTTGTCTCCTCCTGCTCGCCGTAGGAAGTGGACGGCCTGCAAGCCCAGGGAGTGGAGCCCTGGTTCTCCCAAATCCATCCCACCCCCTCCTTCTGGAAGCCCGTTACACCAATCCCGGCCCCGGCGCCCCAGGGAGCCGTTATGGGACTGTCGGTGCTTTCGCGGCTCCTGCGGCCGCAGTGGGCACCCTTGTCCCAGGGGAACTGGATTTGCAACCCCACCCTTAGCTTTTACCAAGTGTGGCCGCGGAAGGTAGTAATAGGGTCTGAGATGCTGGGGGCTGTCCACACGATCTTAGGGGGAGAAGCGAGGCGTCGCTGGAGACACGCGCCGGTGCAGGTCGTTCTGTGATGATTTTGCCAGAAGAGGACAGCGTGGGTGGAAATTAATGTTCACATTCAGTCCCTACGACGTGCCAAATACTGTGCTACATTAACTCTTACTTAGTCCTCACTCCTGCGAGGCGATTCTACCAAGCAACTGGTACCTTATTTCAGGCAACCCAGTTTTCCACTACTGAACTACAGTCGACTTTGCTTTGTTGGAACTATGCATAGAGGGTAACTGCATGCAATAACTTAAGAATGTAGGTAAGCTATTCCTAAACCAAGAAAGGAAGAGGGGTGGGGATTATATTTATTGCCAGCTTTTTAGTGTTCCTTAAAATAATTTTAAATGCCCTGAACTAGGAATTGTTCCTCCCCACCACCCACAATTAACCAGTTTACATTCCCTCCTAATTCTACTAACATTTTACCATCTCTGGTCTGTATTCATGTTCATTCATTCATTCACCAAATTCTGTGAAATGTGAAATTATCATCCTGCCCCAGCTCTCTCCCACATCAGTCTTTGGATCACTGCAGTTCCTGTCCTGCTGTACAGTCGCCCCCTTCAGTACATTCAACATATGGCTACCGATTTTTAGACTGCTGCTTGAGGACTAGGTCGCTGCCAAGAGCATCCTAACAGTTGTTTTTTTAGACATCTCGGTATTTACCCACAAAAAGTCATCCTTCTTTGACTATTTCTCAAGCTCTTTCCCGTCTGGCTGCTGATAAACTCATCCTGTTAGTGCCCAGCAGTGTGGTGAAGAACAAGTACACTAGGAGTTACATTTTTATAACCTCCATTCTGTCACTCTATTTGTGTGACCTTGAATAAACCACATTATTTTTGGGTCTCATTTTCTGAACTGTAAAATAGAATATGAACTAGATGTTTAAGTTTCATCATGTCCCTAAAAGGTGTGGATCTGGAGAGATAATACTCAAAGTCCTAAATTATACATACACAGGAATACTAACATCGCAGATACTTTTTTTTTTTCTTTTGCCATTCTACTGGTGTGGTTTTGTTTTGTTTTGTTTTTTTCTATTTTCTATCCAGATACCATTTTAAAACCTGCGTTTAGGATTTTTTAAATAAGAGATGGGTAATTGAACACATATATTTTTTGCCCCTTCTTTGTAAGTCCACACGAAAATGTTAAGGAACTGAAAAATAGAAATATAAAGGAGGCTACCAAAAGATTTTTTTTAATTTTACACTCAGAATGTGAGTGCAGTCTGGTTGAAAATTATAAAATTATAATGTGTAATAAAGTGCATGGGGTGCTGTACCTTATTCTACACCTACCTGCACCTACCTGCCAGAAGTGATTTAAAGAGACTGAAATTTAGAGAAAGAGAGACAACACCACAAGAGTAAGAAGGACAGCAGAAAACCTGTAAACTAAATATAGATCTGTATATGGAACAGCAGAACAATTGCTATATGTCAAGTACCATAGCTAGGCATTTATTGCACACTAAAAATCAAGAGTTCCCAATCTCTGGGGAGAGCTTCGGAAGCTAACTGAGATTTATTGAGTAAAAGAAAAGCATTCTTCATTTTGGCACAATAGCAGGTTTCCTACCCACTCACATAGAGCTAAACAAGTTAGCCAGAGCCTCCAGTTCAAAAGATTCCTAATCAGCATTCCAACTGCCTCATCTTAAATACAAATGGGCCACCAAGGATTACTAGATATGTAAGGGAGGTCTCCAACATGAAGGTTAGAGTGGAGAGAAATTAATAAAAAAATGTGACCATAGAGGAAAAAGAAACTCATAGAACTAGAGAAAAAAACCTAATTCATATGCAAATCATACTTCTAATAAGGGCTTAATAGGCAAAAATATATAAAGAACCCATACAACTCAACAGCAAAAAATAAACAACTATTAAAAAGTGGACAGAGAAACTAAATAGACATTTTGCCAAAATAGTCATACAGATGGCCAACAAGTACAGTCAGCCACTGTGGTTGTGCTCTAGATGTAAGACAAATTCTTGTCAGTCCCACAGGTCTCCCATTCAAGAACCCAGACTAAAGGTTCAGTAGTCACTCAGGCTATATTTTTCTCGTGGTTGGAGACCAGCACCTAAACTAAGCCACAAAAACATTTGAGGCTTCTGCTTAGATGTGTCACATGTCCTGTGTACCCACATTTCATTAACCAAAGCAAGTCAGACGGAAAGAGCCATGATAGTGGTGTGAGGAAGGACATTCTTCCTGGAGCAGAGGGAAGTAGGAAAAAAGGGTTAAGGAATTATCTGTCCTTACCTTTAAGAAACTTCCTTAAAATTGCTCATACCACTTCTGCTTATATCCCCTAGTAAAAGTTTAGTAAATGGTAATTTTTGTTCAAGGGTAAATTAGAGATAGCCTTTATTCTGGATGATGATTTAACCAGTTAAAATTATGAAGTTCATTTACTAAAGGAGAAAAAATGACTGTTGAGATCAATCTGTGCCACAAACTCTTACAAAAAATTATCAAAACTTAAAAACAGAAATATTAGATGCTTCTAAAGAGCAAGTGAAGGATAAGATAGAGCTGAAGAAACTACATAAAATGTAGCACAGAAAGAGGAGACGAAAATATGACAGGATAGAAGTTACCAGGTTTAAGTTTGTAAACTAGTTTAAATCAAGAGAAGCAGATGAGTCTATATACATACAAAGAATGAGACCTTCCCAGTATGGCGGTTCCTCAAACTACTAAGAATGGAACTTCCAGCAATCCCACTCCTAGGAATATACCCAAAAGACATAAAAACTCTGATTCAAAAGAATACCTGCACCCCTATGTTTATAGCAGCACTCTTTACAATAGGTAAGACCTGGAAACAACCTAAAAGCCCAAAAACAGGTGAGTGGATTGGGAAGCTGTGATACATATACATGATGGAATACTACTCAGCAATCAAAAATGAAAAACCAGACGCATTCATAGGAACATGGATGGAACTGGAAGGAATGATGCTCAGCAAAGTAAGTCAGAAGGCAAAAGAAAAATACCAGATGGTTCCTCCCCTAGGAGGAATATAAGGGAACCAAATAAAGATCGAGGAAAGGAATAAGAACAATAATAATAATAATAACAACAAGAAAGAAACAAAAACCAAAAATGAAAAGACAAAGACAAACTGGGGACACTTGGTGGGAGGGAAGAGGGGAAGAGTGGAGGGCAGACGGGAGCACGGGGGACTGAGGTGATGGTGCACTGGTGTTACGGTGATGGGGAATACATGGGGATTACAATTGATGTCAAATATATGTAAATTTAAAAAATTTATATTAAAAAAAAAGAATGAGGCCTTCCCAATCAATGAAAGACACAGATCCACAGATCAGAAATCACTAAGAATATGAAACAAGGTAAAAAGAAATCCAACCTAGATACATGCTAGTGAAACTGAGGACATAAAGAATGAATGAATAACACATCTTAAAATCAGTTGTATGAATTTCCTACAACTACTATATAAAGTGTCACATTTGGGTAACTTAAAATAGCAAACATTTTTTTGTCCACAGTTCTGGAAGCTAGAGGCCCAAATCAAATTATCAGCATGGCCATATTCTCTCTAAAACCTATATAATTCTAACAGGAAAAACATTTGCTTTAATGTCAGAAACAAGACAAAACTACTATTGAATAACCCGCTCAACAGACTGTCATTGTACAAACTAGCATACTAACACAGGAAAAGAAATTTTAAGGATCAAAATGGAAGAGATAAAACTGTAATTCTTCACTAATTACATAATTATCTCCTCTAGAGTTTCTACATAAAAGAATCAACAGACTAAACAGACTTAATAAAGTAATAATGTATCTAGATATAAGATAAATATAGAAAAATCAAATATATGCTATACCCTGATTAGAAAATGTAATTTTAAAAATGACAACCAAAGAAAAAGATATATAAATGACTCATAAACATATGAAAAGATGCTCAACTTATGATAAAAGAAATGTAAATTAAGAGTACAATGAAATTTCATTTCTCATCAGATTGGCAAATTTCAACAACACACTGTTGATGAGGCCAGGAGGAAAAAGGCAGAAGGCCTTCAAGGCAGAGTCCTATGGACTGATATAAAGTGAGTTCTAGCATGTAATGTTAAAGGAAGTAAAAAGTATAATGTTAGGGCCTCCCTGGTGGCGCAGTGGGTTAAGCAAAGCACTATGAAGCAAACAGCAGCCACCACAGCACGAGTTCGATCCCTGCTGCCGGCCAGGGAGGGGACCCACATGGCGCAGCAGACCTCTCCTGCTGTGCCCGCTGCTCCCCTCAGCAGTGTGCTTCTGTTGATCTGCCTGTTCTGCTCCCAGCTCTCTGTGGTGAATCCTCTCACCCCCCCACACCTCTGGCCTGTACCCCAGTGCTTGTGTGCATAAATGGATAAATCTTTACAAAACAAAAAAAGGATAATGTTAAATGTTAAAAGGCATATAGCATGCTGCTTTTTGTGTAAGAAAAAAAGGAAGTATTGCTTATTTTCTCAATATGAAACAGAAAAAATAAACTGTACATCAAGTGATCCAAATACTGATCTGCTAGGGCTGCCATAAACCACAGCCTGGGCAACTTAAATAACAAGTTATTTCTCATAGTTCTGCAGGTTAGAAGTTCAAGATTAAGGTGCTGTTTTTCCTCTGTACATAAGCAAGTCAAGCAGGGCAAGTACTCTGGTGTCCCTCCTTCTCTTACAGGGCAGGGAGAGGAGCACCCCAGAACCCCCAAACCTGCCCTCTCTGAATGGGTTCTGCCATTTGCCATATTAAGATAAACATATCAAACTTTTAATGGAAAGGAACTTTAATACAATTAGGGTATAATACAGAAAGGACAGAGAACATAGTTACTAAGTTAAGCATTTAAAGTTACCCATCTCCTTGAGGGTAAAAGTTTAGTTAAATAGGATTGGCCTAAAGTAAGGCTTAAAAGTTTGCCACACGTTTAAAGGACCTTTTAGTAGAGACTTATAGAAAAGGGTTAGAAAGAATTAGATAAATTTGGGAGGAAAAGAGCAAAATTAAAATTAAGATGAAAGCTGCTATTGTTAATTTTTTTTCGGGTTTTTACTTACATTTGTTTTAATTAGTTTTAAGACTAAAAAGCAAGCGCAAGTTTTTTTACATGTTTTTCTGCTCCACGTGCTTCCTCCAGGTCTCCTTGCTGCTTTTTATCCTGCTTCCTTTTTCTTTTCTTCCTTGTCCTCCTCTCTGCAGAATCTTCTTTCCCTGCTCAGCTTCACCCACTTAAGGCGGAACCGGGATTCTGGAACTTCCCCTTTTCCTGGGGACCACCCTGTTACACTTCTAGATAAATCTTAACTGATTGAGGTCTCAGTCTTATAATCTCATTTAACTTCATGACCTTTTTAAAATCCCATCTCTGCATAGAGTCATGGGAGGTTAGGACTACTACATATGAAATTTGGGGGAACACAATTTAGTCCATAGCCATTACCTCTGGGAAGTATATGGACAGGGATGTTATTGAGATTTCTCCAAGCATAGCCTTTTATCAAGTTTTAGTTACACATGTTTTTTAATATTTAGATGTAATTCAAAAACGATGAAATAAGTGAAACCAGCGATATTGTTACGGCAGTTTCCCAGAGAAATCAGATGGCACTCAAGTGAAGAGAGAAAGAGAGATTTACTTGTCACACTGTTAGGGGGAAAGGTGGTCCTAAATGGATTATGGGTGTGTGGACTCCAACCCCCACTCCAGACCACCAGTGTTCCAGAACCACAAATCCGATAAGATGATTATCGAAGAGTGGATTACTGGGACCTGAGGGTGGGGTTAAGCAGCCAGGCTGGCTATAAAACCAGAGGTGAGCTTGGAGTCCTTCTTCTTACTGAGGAGCCAGACCCCTTCCTTCAGTGCCATCTCATTCGACTCGGAGCCAGCTCTCAACGCGCCATTGCTTAGATCTGGTAGAGTATTTGTGGATTTGTATCCCTTTCTTTTTCCTTTGGTGTTATTACTATTTTATTCCCCTTTCTTTCATAAAATAAAACGTGCTAATAACTTTTGCCACGTGTACCTGGAGTTGGGACTTTTAAGTCTTCTGAGCGCGCGAGTGGAAAACCCAGTGTGGGGAACCCATTTTATATTAGGGTTGCCCTGTAACACCAGCGGGCCCAGTGGGATCACTCCCAAAAACCTGAGCCCCAAACAGCAGAAATGGCAAGGTTTTTATACAGACTGTGTGAGAAACTTCTTACCCCATCTATCATAGCGCAAGCATATCCATCACAGCATAAGCATTGTTTATTGTTTTGGGACAGGTAGTTGGGAAGAGTCAAGGTGGCCCTTTCTCAGACCCTCACTATGAGCACGTGTTCGTTCACCCAGCAACCTCTCCACTCCAGCAAGGCACCTGAGCAGCAGACTCTCAGCAGCCAACTTGGCAGCTTCATGCTTCAATATGAAATTGATAACATGACCATATCATTTAAGTCACTTTTCAACACAGCATTCTGACTGTATATCCTTAGTAGTAGTCAAAAAACAACAAAGAAATTTTGAAAACTACTTAGATTTGTTGATGGCAACATTTACTCATTTGTAGAATAGAAAGACACAAAGCAAATGAACAAACAAAACAATAAAAAATCAAATCCTTAGATTGTCACAACAGATGGTGGGTACCAGAGAGGATGGCACTGGGAGGGGGATCAAGTGCACAGTGGAAAATGGTATTAGACCCTTGGTGGTGGGCCTGGTGTAGTATGTGCATTGTTATCAAGGTGAAAAGTTGTATTCCTAAAACTGTTATAGTATTATAAACCCGTGGTACTTAAATTGAGAAAAAAAAAAGCATCTAAATATTTGGTTCCCTTGCCATCTAAATGGCATCACTCAAGGTTTACATTAATTTCCTGTGGTCTCCAACAGTATAAGGCTGTTTAGTGGTAACTGACTTGATAACATTCCTATTACTCTACTGGTGTTTCCTGGGATCACTTCCCAAATAATCTACTGTACTAACTCCTAGTCTCAGAGTGTTTCTGGTAAAACCCAAAATGAAACTAGGGCCAAATGGAAATATCAGATATGCAGTTAGTTGTGAGTTTTGGGATTCAGAGGAAAGGTTCAGGTAATTTGTGAGTTACCAGCAAAAGAAGATATTTGTTCTAGTTACCTATGGTAGCAAGACAGATTTCCCCAAAATTTAGTGACTGACAACCACTATTCTTTTTTTGTAATTCACAATTTTATGGCTCAGAAACAGGAGGCTCTCTCAACTGGGCAAGTCTTATGTTCCACATGGTGTCACCTGATGTCACTCACCCCATGGTATTCAGTTGCCAGATAAGCTTTAATCCCACACAGCATGCAAAGCTTTGAGCCAAGATGAGAGCACCAAAGGTGTGAATGGGGGTGAATCCAGCAATGCAACACTCAGTGTTTGGATACCAGTGAGATGAGTAAGAAGGAGCAATAGAAACCCAGGACTGGCATATGCTTTAGATAATCAAAAAGATGAAAATTAAGTATTGACATTAGGTTTAGTGATGTAAACATCATTGGAGACCTTGAAAAGAGCATATTATCAGGGAGTAGAGCTGAAAGTTAAATGACTGGTTCGAGAGAATTGGGATGGGTGGAAATATGGACTGTGAAGATTGACAATTCTTTAGAGAATTTCTGTTATATATAGGAGTGGTGAGATGCAGAGGTTGCTGAGGGAATGTGAAATCGACTTTAGGTTGCCATGTACCTTTTCCTATCTCCAAATTTCATTTGCATTCTCCACTTGTGGTCATATCTGGTTCTACAGTTGAAGTGAAGGAGACATGCTGATCTGTATAACAGTTTTGGATCCCTTTATCACCCACTTTATTTACATAATGGAAAGATAACTAAACTGACTTTATTTCTTAAAGCATTTTATTTTATTTTTTTTTAAGATTTATTTATTTATGCATGCAAGCACTGGGGTACAGGCCAGAGGTGTGGGGGTGGTGAGAGAATCCACCAGACAGCAGGATGCAGAACAGGCAGATCAANGGAAGTACACTGCTGAGGGGAGCAGCGGGCACAGCAGGAGAGGTCTGCTGCGCCATGTGGGTCCCCACCCTGGCCGGCAGCAGGGATTGAACTCGTGCCGTAGTGGCTGCGGTCTGCTTCATAGTGCTTTGCTTAACCCACTGCGCCACCAGGGCAGGCCCTCTTAAAGCATTTTAAATGTAGAAATCACAGAGAGGAATATAAGGATGGTTCTTGATCAGTGTTTAGTCATACACAATGCGCTTTTGTATCTGAAGTTTTTCATACCTGATAAATGTCCATAGTGTGTAGGTGAAAAAGAATTTGCCACAGTGAGGTTTATAGTTATTTTACGTCAAATGACAGAAGCACAAGTACTGGAAGACTGCCTGGGTTCATATAAATGCTTCACTTCTCTATGCTTCTATTTCCTCATATATAGTGGAGATAACAATAGTAACTACCTCATATATTATTATAAGGTTTAAATGGGATAATGCATGTGAAGTGCTTACACCAGTAAGCCCTGACTTAGTATGTAGTAAGTACTTGGTAAGATTAGCTAGCTACTATCACAATGGGGCAGTAAATCAGGAATGTTTTCCACTGTGAGAGAAGACCTGACTCTCAGTGGTTTGAAAAAGAAGGGTTTGTTTCTCCCCGCTGGCAGGTACCCGAGAGGTAGGTGGTTGCTATAACTGATTCATTTCTACAACCCAGGACTTGGCTTCTCTTCAGTTCTTTCGGACTTTCCCCAATTGTTGCAATACCACCGTCATCACATTCTCAAACAAGGCCATTCAAAGGCAGAAGTAAAGGTGAGGAGGGCACCCTTTTTCTCTCCAGTGTCTCTCTATTATTAGAAATCACCTCCTCATCCTCCCTTCCTAGGTTTTGTTTTGTTTCCCAAGATTGTCTTAGCGTGAGAAAGACCCCTGGCCAAGGAATGGAGGTGCAGACAGTTAGGGGCTGTGTCATCCTAAGCATGTGGTATCGGCAGGGGTGCAGTGAGGCAGCAGCCAGGTGCTATAGCTGTAGGGAAGGGATATGCAATGTCTACCCCTAAATCTGCTCCATCTCAGTCAATGGTACCTCTACCCTCCCAGTCACTCACATCAAATGTTAAAAGTCCTTAATTCCTTTCTTATACCTCACATTCATTTAGTTAATAAATTGTAATATTTACCTTCACATTATGTCCGGAATCCAAGCACTCTTATCACTCCATTATTACCATGCCGACTCATGCCACTGTTGTTTCTTGCCTAGAATTCACTGCTTTCTTAACTGTCTTGCTTTTCTCCTTTACCCTCATCCTACTGAAAACTACATCATATTATGTCACCTACGTGCTCAAAACCCTTCAACAACTTCTAATCTCACTCAGAGTAAAATTCAAATTCCTATAATAGCCTGCAAGATTTAGTCTCCTCCTTGACTTTTTAACCTCACCTGCTATTCTCCTTCTAGCTCTTTCTGCTCCATTTACATTGAGTTTTCTGTTCCTCAGACCTGCCAGGCTCGCTTCCACAAGACCTGCTCCTTCTCCAGA
Organism: Galemys pyrenaicus; assembly: GCA_019455555.1. NCBI lineage: Eukaryota > Metazoa > Chordata > Mammalia > Eulipotyphla > Talpidae > Galemys > Galemys pyrenaicus. The sequence goes on from JAGFMF010011958.1 coordinate 4,943,370, forward strand.
TAGCCTCAAATCTTGTTCCCTTTATTCTCTAAGGTCTTAGGTGTCACTATTTCCAAAGCTTTCCCTGAGCTCCAATACAGAACAGCCATCTCCCCATGTACTTCCTGCCCTGCTTGCCTTGCATTATGTGTGTATTTATTGAGATGTATGTGTATGCTTGTTTATTTTAAATCTTCCCCTCTGAAATGTAAATTCTATGAAGGCAGAAGCCCTGCCCCCATCGTTACCATGAATCCTTGTAACACAGTAGGCACTTGGAAAAAATGTCTTGAGTGAATAAATGAATGAACAAACACTAGAGGATATCGCATTGTTTCAGACTTGCTGTGTACAAAGTTTTATACAAATTCCTTACATATTAATGATTAATGTCTTTGTATATATTCACAAAAATGAGATTATTGAATAGGAAAGTAAAGACACTTCTTTGACTTATCATAAAAATTATCAAATTCCTTTCCAAAGCAATGATATAATGGGTATCAGTTATATGATGTTCCTCTAGGCATTGTACTTCTAAACTTTTCCATAAGGAGAGACTAACAAAATTGATTATTTTTCCATATTTATTTTTAACTACCAGTGTACTTTTAAATAGTTTGTCATACAATAATGATCTAACATAAAACTGTACTTTAAAAAATTAAAATTCAGTTGCACTGTTTTACCTTTTGACCTATCATTGACTTACCAAAATTAAAGGCGATGTTATTAACCTACTCTACAAACTGCTTCTACTTCTCTATTAAGTATCAAACCGATCTCCCAAGTTCAGGATTCGAATCCTACTGGCTTTTATCTACATTATAGGATTCTCACACTAAAGGGAAAGGCAGGTTTTCTTCTTCCTCAGTGATTAATCTTTGTGAAAAAGACCGGTGACTCCTCATGTTTGTTTGTATCCTCTGATAATATAAATTGAAACAAAATTTTAAATTTAATACATACTGCTTGCTTCACAGTCATCACAAAGGAGAATTAGTGTCCAATGAAAGTAAAGGCATATAGTTTCTTTTTCCTCAGCCAAAAGGTTTTGCTGCTCAGATTTCACAATCCGGACTTTGCACAAGTAAAAATAAATGTCTGTGAAAAAAACAAAACAAAACATGATAAATGCATATAAACTCACCGCTGTGTAAATATGCCTTGAATTTTAGACCTAGCTACATAAACACAAGTAGATATGAATTTATCATATATAGAAATAATTGTATACATATGTATATATGTGTTTGTATATAAAATTTCTATCTCCATTTGGGTATCATCCATACAATTATATTTTCATAGAATGAAAGTAACTATAGAGAGAAAATATGCCTGACTTTGGTCGTTGTTGATGTGAAAAGAGGTTAATAAAAGATTCAAATTGCTACGATTACCCATCCAAAATAGCTCAGTTGTTAGCTCACTTTCTTTGGATACCACCTTGTCTCATGAGCCACCTACTCCCAAATGTTACGTTGAATAACCACTTGCAACCGCTTCCTCCCACTGCCCACTGTCAGCTGCCTTTCTAAATCAGTGTTTCACAGCTCCACTTTGCATTGTTCTAACCAATTGTCATTTTAAGCTAAGGGCTGATCTTTGTCAACTACCATTCCTAACAGTCTGAACTTTGAAACTGCACGAAACTTAGAAATTATTTTGGTTAAAAGCAACGTTCCCTCATTTTTGGCTCTAAATATCTTTGTTTTTATTTTTTATTTATTTTTTAAAGATTTATTTATTTATGCATACAAGAACTGGGGTACAGACCAGAGTTGTGAGGATTCACCAGAGATAGAGTGGGGAGCAGAACAGGCATATTAACTTAAGTACACTGCTGAGGGGAGCAGCGGATGAGGCAGGAAAGGTCTGCTGCGCCATGTGGGTCCCCTCCCTGGTCAGGATCTAACTCATGCTTCAGTGGCTGTGAATGCATCATAGTGCATTGCTTAACCCCTTGCACCACCAAGGAGGCCCCCCTTTTTTTTTTTTTGAGGTTTTTCTTTTTTTTTTGTCTTATTTTTTTTTTAATTTTATTATATTTAATTGCATTTGACATCGT
>JAGFMF010011958.1:4946217-4962965 GCA_019455555.1 Galemys pyrenaicus
TAGGCCGAGGAACCTCCATACAGTCTTCCAAAGTGGTTGGACTAACTTGCATTCCCACCAGCAGTGTAGTAAGGTTCCTTTTCCTCCACAACCTCGCCAACATTTATTGTTGTTGGTTTTATTGATATATGCCATTCTTACTGGTGTAAGGTGGTACCTCATTGTGGTCTTCATTTGCATTTCCCTGATTATGAGAGATGTTGAACATCTTTTCATATGCCTGCTGGCCATTTGTATATCTCTTTTGGTGAAATGTCTTATAAATTCTCCTGGAGGGCCCCTCTTTTATTTTAAACCATGGACAGTTACAGGACTATTAGATTGTACTAAATAAGAATCCAATGACCTTCCTAATAAGCAAATGAGATAATAAAACAACCTCAAAAGGAATGTGACTGGAAAAAAGACTGAATTGCAATTTTAACACTGGAAGTGATATATTCAGTTCTCAATAATTTCGCAATCAACAGAATGGAAGTAAAAGTTCCTGAATATATATATGACATATATAATAATATGTACATATATAATAAATGCACTTACATTTGTATGTAAAGTGTAAGAAACTTCCCTACATAATCTGTTCATTTTTCTCCTCTCAGATTTTGTATTTCACAATATTGCACATAAATACCAAACAATTCTTATAATGATAACAATTATGGGGGAAGTACTTATTATGACTATATATAACAAGCAAATATTTTTATTTTTTATAAAACATATTTGACATATATAATACAATTAGTGCAACTTCACCAAATTTTATTTAAATAAAATTTTTAACCATTATATTTTTATATGAACCAAATCTTATTGTTGGACTATTGCAATTCTTTGGTGTTTCTGGAACACACACACACAAAAAGTGCATATTTATCTACAGGTTTCATAAGATTCACTAATTCTTTATTTGTTTAGCAAGTATTTATTGAATTTCTTCTATGTTCAAAGCATAGTTCCTGACAGGATACTATGGGAAAACTGTCCTCACTGAACTTATTTTCTACAGGGAAAGATGGGCTCAGGACCTTCTCAGCCACGGGCTTGTGCTGGCATTTTATCTAGGTCACCAGGAATGTGTCAAAAATTTGCACAGTTCCTATGGACATACCATTCTCTGGCTTCTCCTTTTAAGTTTTTAGGTTAACCTATTCTTGCTTTAATTTCATCCACCATCTCAGGCAGGTTTGATGTTACACAATGGCCTCTAAATAGCTTCACAAATGCCCCTGAGAAAAATGGTTATTTAGCCCTGGACAATATCCTAGTCCAGTCAAAATAAGGCAGCCTTGCCAGTGGGGTCTTCTAGAAAATCAGCAGGACAGCTCAAGTGAGGAATGACAGAATAATAATAGTAATAAATAATAATGATAATAATAATAGTGAACTAGTGGATGGAAAAAATAACAGCGAGTCTTGGGTTTTAGATTTATAATAACCCAGCCATTCTTTCTAAATCTCTTATTTCTAGTCCAATACACTACCCTCTATCATCCAGATTATTGCTATAGGCTTCTTACTAGTCTTCTTCTATAACATTTTGCCCCCTGTAGTTTGAATATGGCAGCCAGTAAGATCCACATAAAGTGTCATTCTTCAGTATGACACAGTTATACATAGAATCTAAGAGAGAGAAAGAACTAACTCATAGAGGGCCTCCCTGGTGGCGCAGTGGGTTAAGCAATGCACTATGAAACAAACCTCAGCCACTGTAGCACGAGTTTGATCCCTGCCGCTGGCCGGGGAGGTGACCCACATGGCGCAGCAGACCTCTCCTGCCTTGCCTGCTGCTCCCCTCATCAGTGTATTTCAGTAGATCTGCCTGTTCTGCTCTCACTCTGTCTCTGGTGGATCCTCTCACCACCTCCACATCTCTGGCCTATACCCCAGTTCTTGTATGCATAAATAAATAAACCTTAAAAAAAAAAGAACTAACTCATGGAACCAAAGAATATATTGGTGGGCAGTTGGGGGGGAAAGGCAGAATCTAGTTAAAAGATACAAACTTTCAGTTATATGTTAAATAAAGGGCTGTACTGCTTAGCATGGCAATGCTATAATTAATACTATAGTGTATATTTGAAAGTTTCTCATCACACATGCAAAAGGTAACTACTGGAAGTCATGGATAGGGTACCTAACCTCATTGTGGTAGTATCACTTTGCAGTATATGTCTACCAAATCATCATGTTATACACCTCCAAATTGTACAATGTAATAAAGAGAGAATAAGAGAAAGAAAAAATATGTTGGTCTCTGTCACCAGCTCCTATGACAGAGCTTCTAAACCCTTGTGTATACTAAGTGATAAGACAACTAGGAGCACCTTTTATTCTAATGTTTGGTCTTTGGCCCTTATTCCTGACACAGAGATTTAGGAATCCTTTGGAATTTCTTGGGTGATAGAATGTCTTTGGTTCTTGGTGGGCTCCTGAATTGCTTCAGGATGGGGCTGATGACAGACAGACCATGCCATGATTAGAAGCTTGGAATGTTCAGCTCATGTCCTGGGAAAAGGTGAGAAGCTAGAGAGTGAGTTAATTAAACCTTCAAAAAGTTCCTCAAAAAAAATCCCAAAAGTATGGGTTTGGAGAGCTTCTATATTGGTGAACACAACCTTGTATTGGGAGGGGAAGTACTCCAACTCCATGGGCGTAGAAGCTCCGCATTCAAGACCCTTTCAGGTTGCATCCGATGTATCTGCTAATGTCACTGTAAATCTGCAGCTTTTTTCATATTCTTTATAAACTGGTAAATGTGTTTGCCTGAGTACTGTAAATTGATCTAGCAGATAAGTGAAACCAAGGATTGGGTTCCTGGGAACCTCTGATTTGTAGCCAAGTTGGACAAAAATTCTGGATAATCTGGGGACTATGAACCTGTAACTGTCCTTTAAAATGGAGGGCGTGGAGTGGGGGGTGGAATCTTGAGGTACTGAGCCCTTACCTGCAGAGTCTGCTTAACGCCAGTAAATGCCTCAACTGAATTGATTTGACTTTTAGGACACCCAGCTGGTGTAGCAAACTGCTTGATGTGTAGAAAACCCTCATCTGGTACTAGAAGTGTTGTGAGTATGTTAATATATTAAAGAGAAACACACAGAAAGAAAAGTGTGATTTTTTCCCTTGTTATCTTCTCACTCATTACAACTACTTTGTAAATGTTGCAAATGTAACCATATCAGAGAAATTCCCCTCTCTAGTCCTAAAATAGTATCACTCGCTCATGATTCTCAAGCTGCTGCTTCATTTTTCTTCATTGCAACTCCTTTATTCAGCCATACTATATGTTTATCTTTTTATCATATCTCTGCCTTCTAGAATACAAGTTCATGAAAGCCTGGACTTTGTATCGTTTCATTTTTTTTTGCTCTATCCTTAGTACCTTTTATTTAGGAGTAGCTTAATAAATATTTATTTAGTGAAAGAAGAATAAATAAATGAATGTGAAACATTAACACTCTTTAGACTTATTTGGAAGTGATATGTCAAACATTACTTTATGCAAAACAGAAGGAATCCACACATTTTAAACAGAAGAATGAGATAATTTAAGCTAAAAAATGAAAATTTTTCTTTAAAATAATTTGTTGTTGTATTTTTGATCCAGTCTCTCACCCACACTCTCTAGTAAGAATGAGTCCATGCAAACGTGTTCAAATAACATTCTTAAACAGAATCTTTCTTGACTCCACATTTCCCACCATCCACCACGGTGTGGGCATGGTCATAGACACATCACATTAATCTACTAGCTTCTGTCAATTTCATTCACCTGTCCCCTTACATCCACACTACAGTTCATCCTCCACGCAACTACCAGAGTGATGCTTTAACCAAGGTCAGACCATTTCTCTGCTTAAAATCTACAAGTGTTTCCAATAACACATGACAATAGAACTCAAGATTTCATCCTGCTTATAAAGTCGATAGGGTCTGATCTTTCTGCCCTCCCTCCTTACATCTTATACACATTTCCCTCTGGCCTATCACCAAACTCCCTCCCTCCTCTGGGTCTTTGTACTTGTGGTTTCTGGTTAGACTTGTCCTTCCCCAAAGCTTAGACTTCATTGTTTCCTTTTCAGAGATACTGACATAAAGTCCTCCTCAGACATCACACTAATATATTATCGTTCTTTCCCCCACTACATGTAAGCTCCATGATGGTGAAGATTTTATCTGCTGTTCACAGGTGTGCCTAGAATATTGTTACATCACAATAGGACCTAATAAATGCATTAAATGAATAAAATTACGTACTTAAATATTCAGAGTTTCAAAGTAGATTTGAGGCACTGGACTCAGACTTGAGTTTGCGTTCTTACATGGGTGCTCCCCAACTTAACCAATTACTTCACCTATCTAAAATTCAGTTTCTTTAAATTGTTTACCTTAAACTTATACAGTGTTGTAAAAAAAAAAGAAAAGAAGGGCCTCCCTGGTGGCGCAGTGGGTTAAGCAACGCACTATGAGGCAAAACGCAGCCACTGCAGCATGAGTTCGATCCCTGCTGCTGGCCAGGGAGGGGACCCACATGGCGCAGCAGACCTCTCCTGCTGTGCCCGCTGCTCCCCTCAGCAGTGTACCTCTGTTGATCTGCCTGTTCTGCTCCCTGCTCTCTGTGGTGAATCCTCTCACCACCCCCCACACCTCTGGCCTGTACCTCAGTGCTTTTATGCATAAATAAATCTTTAAAAAAAAGAAAAGAAAAAAAAATAAAAAAAGAAAAGAAAAATAAAAGGCAGTTTCCTTAAATTTACAGTAACAATGATAAGACTGTCTAGTGCTTAGAATAGTTTTGAAAATTAAATGAGATAATGATATTGAAAACTCAACATGATGTCAAAAGAACAGTGTCAATGGTTTTATTTCTTTATATATATATTTTAAAAATTTATTTATGCATTGTAGCGGCAAGATGGGAGCACAGGAGGCAGGGTCGGGATGGTTCTGGGCAGACGGGTCAAGGAAAAGAGAGTCTTGGAGCCCTTGGTGGCTTTTCATAGTTTATTTAGTAGAGGTGGCCAGGTACATGGCAGGCAGGGGTGCCGGGGGGCTGGGAGGGCGCATCTCACCCTCTCGGCTGCTTCTCTCTCTGCTGCTGCTGCTCCTCACAGTTCTGTCTGTTGGTCCTTGCAGTTCTATCCTCACAGTTCTCACAGTTCTGGCGTCCTCATGACGCCGCCCATTTATGCCCGTGTCCAACACAGGTGCGCCCACTTGCGCATGCCCACCCTGGAATGCTCGCAGCACCACAGGTGTCCATCATCAGTGGTGGGAGGGTGGAAATACCTGATCAACCTTTACCCTACATGCATACAAGCACTGGGGTACAGGCCAGAGGTGTGGGGGGTGAGAGGATTCACCACAGAGAGTGGGGAGCAGAACAGGCAGATCAACAGAGGTACACTGCTGAGGGGAGCAGCAGGCACAGCAGGAGAGGTCTGCCACAGCAGGAAAGGTCTGCCGCACCAGGTGGGTTCCCTCTCCAGCCTGCAGCAGGGATCGAACTCGTGCTACAGTGGCTGTGGTTTGCTTCACAGTGCGTTGCTTAACCCACTGAGCCACCAGGGAGGGCCCTATATCTTTATATTTTTAAAGAATTATTCCTTTAGTGTAAGATTGTTATTTATTTTATGGAGGAGAACTGGGGTGTAGGATCTCCCTGGTGGTGCAAAGGGTTAAGTTGCAGCACTGTGAAGCTATCAAAGTCACTGCAGCATAAGTTCAAATCCGGACAGGGAGATGACCCACATGGCACAGCAGACCTCTCCTGCCTCACCGACTGCTCCCCTCAGCAGTGGATTTCAGCCTGTCCTCCTGTTCTGCTCCCCACTCTATCTCTGGTGAATCCTCTCACCACACCCACCCCCTGCACCTCTGGCCTGTATGCATAAATACAGCTCTTGTATGCATAAATAAACCTTTTTTTTTTTTTTTTAAAGAGCTGGGGTGTAGACCTGAAGTGTGGGGTAAGAAGATTCACCAGAGACAGAGTGGGGAACAGAACAGGCAGATCTACTGAAATACACTGCTGAGGGGAGCAGTGGGCGAGACAGGAGAGGTCCGCTGTGCCACGTGGGTTAGCTCCCTAGCTGGGGATTGAATTCAGGCCACTGAAGTGGCCCATGCAGCTGGCAACACTGAGACTTAACCCCTAAGCTACAAAGGAGGCACTGTTTTTATTTCTTTAGAATTTCTCTGTGAACGTATTAAATCAGTGCCTAAACACATCTTTCTCTGATTTCTAGAGAAGCAGTGACTTGTAAGCAGTACAGCCTTCATCATACAATAGGCAAGGACAGGAAACAAAAAGAATACTAGATCCCCTAGGGATTGTGGGCAAATTCAAAGAAACGGAATGCTATGACTAGATTTGGAAACTGGCCAAGTGACTATTTTAAGTGATGCTTGAGGAAAATGCCACTTAAACCCCTAACGGCAGATTCTAGCCTATCATGGAAGCACCCCAACTCCATTTTTTCCTATTTAAATTTATTTATTTACCACCTAACTCCACTTTACGTAAAATAAAACGTCCTCTGATCACCACGTCAATTCCATACCACCTAGACCTTCCCAATTTCAGCCTGGTAAATAGTCAGCCACTTAATGTCCTGGTCCCCCAAATCATTAGTATTCTGTGGCAGGTAGTATTTTCCAAAAATGGTTGTCACGGTTTCTCCCATTTCACATTTATTCTTACTCTGTTATGTTACCACTTTGCCAGTGAGAAGTTATGCTTTCCTCCCCTTGAATCTGGTATGTTTCTGGCAAAAATGGATGTTACATGACTTCTAAAGCTAGGTCATAAGAGGCAATCTGGATTTCTGCTGTTCTGGAATGTTTCCTCTTGGTCCCAGTCATCTGCCATGAGAAACCCCAAGCAGTCTGTGGAGAGACGCAGATGGAGAGGAACTGAGGCTGCCAATTCCTATTCCCAACTGAAATTTGAGCTGAGAGCCAGAATTGACAGCCATGTGAGTGAACCATCTTGAACAGCAGACCCTAGAGCCACTGTCAGTCTACCCCACCGCTGCCACAGGAACAGAAACAAAGTTGACTTGCAACATTGGTTGAAATAAATCTCTGCTGTGAGGCAAATTCAAAGTTTAATAAAACAGACATTTATGTAAAAGGTTTTCAGAGACAAACTGAGAAGCTTAGGCTTGGGAGACCATCATCAGATTTCTCTGATTGGCTGTCCCCTCCCCCCATCAGAGGTCTGGTTTCAGTTTATGTAGGTAAGTCACATGCACAAAAACTCTACGTAATTGTTTTTTAACAAAGAAAAGAAGATATTTTCTTAATTTCTAACATTTCCAGTTAACTATAGGAGATAGGTTTCCTTAGTCTTAGTTAGCTGATAAAGGAGATGCACTATTCTTAACTTTAAAGCAATCCCTTGGTTTTACAAAGTCAATTCAGAGTCATCCATATTTGGGAAGATGTAAGGATTAAATATTATTTGAACTCTTACCCTAAGAATAACCTATAGACATAAAGGTACAGTCAAGCTGTTATCTCTTTCTCCTTCTTCCTGCAACTTGTAAACACAAGGGAAGACTTGGAGTGTCACTTTATACGTATTTTCTTTGCTTCTCACCACAAGGCTCTTCACAGCAAACAAAGTCATTGTCTCTGATTTCAGCTTCTCAGCTGGCCCTATAAAGAGGGAAGATACACACTGCCAGGGGAACAAAATGTAGAATTCTCTTTTCCATTCCTTTAGACCACACAGAGCACTGCCAAGTTGAGATACATGAGCAAAGGAAATTATATTTCCCTCTACAAGCAAGTATTATTTATAGTCAAGGAGAAAATGAATATGGATAAATTCCTCTTGCTATAGTCTACACTAAAATGGTGACTCTTAATAAATAAAAAGTGTATTGCCTTTATCCTTTTAATTTTTCAATTTAAACAATGTTATCTCCTCATTAATCTCTAAAAAAATACTGTTTTACCCAAGAAAGACTTGTATATGTATGAAATCCTTAATGTCTCTCTCCTTTTATCAGGTTGATTTATTTTAGGTAGTTTGCCCAAAGCGAGACTTCTGTGTGTATGAAATTCTTTTTTTTATTATTTTTAAGATTTATTTATTTATGCATACAAGAACTGGGGTACAGGTCAGAGGTGTGGGAGTGAAAGGATTCACCAAAGACAGAGTGGGGAACAGAAGAGGCAGATTGACTAAGGTATACTACTGAGGGGAGCAGGAGAAGCAGGAGAGGTCTGCTGTGCCATGTGAGTCACCTCCCTGGCTGGGATCCTGTTTCAGTGGTTGTGGATGTGTCATAGTGTGGTGCTTAACCCCTTGCACCACCAGGGAGGCCCCACTGTGCATGGAATTCTTAATCTCTATCCTTTTACCAGGCAGGTTTATTTTAAGGGGCAGAAGTGAAAACAAATGCAATAAATATTTTACTGGGGCATCTATTAAATATCCTATGCTGATCTGTATGCTTTATACATTAAGTTATTAAATTTAAACTGAACCTCTCAGTAGTATTATTTATTTCCATACTAAGAATAAGGAGACCGGAATATCCCTGGTGGTACAAGGGGTCACGTCGCAGTACTATAAAGCTATCCACAGCCACAGCAACATGAGTTCAATTCCCAGTCAGGGAGCGGACTCACATGGCGCAGGAGACCTCTCCTCTCTTGCCAGTAGCTTCCCTCAGCAGTGTGTTTTAGACCATCTGCCTGTTCTTCTGCCCACTCTGTCTCTGGTGAATCCTCTCATCCCCACTCTATACCTCTGGCCTGCACCCCGGCTCTTATATGCATAAATAAATAAAATAAATTAAAAGACAAAAAAGAAAAGGAGACTGAGCTTCAAAAGCTAAAAGCAAAATGCTTGAGTTGTAGAGATATCTGAATTCGATATTCATTTTCTTTACATAATTTTGATCTTTCTCTCTTAGTTGAGAATCCAGTGATTTTATAGTAAACTTTGTTGCAGGTTAATCTTGTCTCATGTTTAATCATGTACCTGAATGTGTTAGGCTACAACTAATAAGGAACTCAACCAACAGAATTCTCATTCTTAAAGACATTTATTGTTATCTAGGGGGTTGAAAATAGGAGATTCAGGTTTTGCACTGCCAGTTTAATAAGAATTTACTACATAATTTGTGAGGCCCAGTGCAAAATGATGAGGCAAGGCCCCTTGTTAGAAAGTATTAATAGCTTCAGAACAGTGATAGCAGAATGTTCAACCAAATTCAGGTCTCCTAAGTGCTGAGGCTTGTGCAACGGGGCTCATTTCTGTATCCTTAAAAGAAATTGAATCAATAGTTAAAAGTGTTACCAGGAAGAAAATTCCAGGTTCAGATGTTTTAACTAGTGAAGTCTATCATACATTCAATGACAAAACAATGTTAATTTGATTTAAACCTTTTCAGAAAATTAGGCCTCCTTGGTGGCCTAGGGGTTAAGTCTCAGCGCTATCACTGTTACAGCCTGAGTCAATCCCCAGCCAAAGAGCTGACCCATATATGGTGCAGCAGACCTCTCCTGTCTCATCTGCTGCTCCCCTCAGCAATGTATTTCGGTCAACCTGCCTGTTCTGCCCCTGACTCTGTCTCTAGGGAACCTCTCACCCCCCTGCAACTCCAGCCTAAACCCCAGTTCTTCCACTAAAAAATAAACCTTTAAAAAAAAATCTTTTCAAAAAATCAGAGGAAACAATTTCTTGCTAATTTAACGAGACAAGCTTTAACCTGATCTTAAAACCAGACATAAAAATAAACAGAAACTTATTAATCAGCATCTCTCATGAATACAGATGCAAAAATCTCTAACAAATTTTAGCAAGCCAAATCTCACAATATAAAATCCACAATGACCAACTGAGGTTTTTTTGACAGGAATGCAAGATTGAGAGAATCAGTCCAAGGAATTCATACCCATAGACTAAAAAAGAAAAGCCATGGGTTTTTTTTTTTTTAGATTTACTTATGAATAGAAAAACTGAGGTATAGGCCAGAGGTAGGTTGAGGGGAATGTGAGAGGATTCACCAGAGTGGAGAGCAGAACAGGCAGATCTACTAAAAATACTTCTGAGGGGAACAGCAGGCAAGACAGAAGAGGCCTGCTGTGCCATGTGGGTTAGCTCTCTGGCGATGGTTCAAACTCAGGCTGCAAAGGTGATAGAGCTGAGACTTAACACCTACACCATCAAGAAGGCCCCCCAAACCATTATCATGTGAATGGCTGCAGACTTTTGACAGGTTTAATACCAGTTGATGATTAAAACTCTCAGCAAAGTAGTGATAGAAAGGAACCTTTTCAATCTGATAAAGTTAAAAAAAAAATCCATCCAACTACAGCTACATTCATATTTAATGGTCAAAGAGTAAATACTATCTCCAATAATGGGAAACATTTAAGGATGTTAGCTCTTATAATGTCTATTCAACAGCCTAGTGCTAGTCAGTATAAGAAGCAACCACAAACAAACAAAAAAACAAACATACAGATTGCAAAGGAAACATAAAACACTCTTTGCATAGATCTGCCATAATTGTCCCAGCAGAAAACCTTAAATAAACTACCAAGATGCTACTAATAAGTAAGTTTACTTTGAATTAGAAAGTTCAATTATATATAAATATATATATACAGATTAGTATACGATTGGACACTAAACAAAAAACACTATTTCAATAGCACCAAAATTATGAAATACTCAGGGATAATTTTAATAAATTTAACAAATATTGTTCAGAGAGAGTAAGAATTCCTAAATAAATGGAGAGATGCGCCATGTTAATGGACCAGAAGACTCAATATTGTATGATGTTAATTCTCCCTCAAATTGACCTATAGATTCAAAATAATCCTTTGTCACCACAGGAACTTTGTTGTTACTTTGCTGCAGGAATGGCATGAGGGACACAACAGTCTTGGAGCAGATTTGCAAGGCAAGACTTTGCTCCTTGAGCAGAAGTTCTTATGCCATTTACTGAAAGCATACAGGCAATTAAAAGCTGATCGTGGGCCTCCCTGGTGGCGCAGTGGGTTAAGCAACGCACTATGAAGCAAACCGCAGTCACTGCAGCAAGAGTTCGATCCCTGCTGCCGGCCAGGGAGGGGACCCACATGGYGCAGCAGACCTCTCCTGCTGTGCCCGCTGCTCCCCTCAGCAGTGTACTTCTGTTGATCTGCCTGTTCTGCTCCGCACTCTGTCTGTGGTGAATCCTCTCACCCCCCTACACCTCTGGCCTGTACCCCAGTACTTGTACGCATAAATAAATCTTAAAAAATAAATAAATAAATAAAAGCTGATCGTGCGACAGTGGTATGAGGAATAAAGTCCAAAGGGTGGGGTAGGAATGGGAGACAAAATTTTATGAGAGAAGGGGACATCATGACCATACGTGAAGAGCCACTTAAGTCAGCAAAGTATTTGATGTTATCACAGGCACAGTTATCCCGAGACCACCATGGAGATAGTCACACAACCAGGTCAATAGTGGCCTAGGCATCCCCAGGCCTACCTCGTGATACGGGTTATACTACATAGGTACACAAGGAATGCTCTGCTGTGATTTGTAGATAGGAAATAGGTCACAGTTACCCATGAGTGACCAACTTGTAGCCAGCTCATAGGAACCCACAATAATCCAAAGAGAAGTTCATGTAGGGTTTTCTGTAGAAATTGGTAAGCTAATACTATAATTTTTTTCTTTTTCTTTATTTATATATATATTTGACATCAATTGTGGTGCAGTGGATTTCCCACCATATACTATAATTTTTATCAAATGCAAAAGACCTAAAATGGGCAAAGCAATTTTGAAAAAGTTAGAGAATTTTATCAACCTATTTCAGAGCTCGCTATAAAGCTATAATAATCAGGACAGTGTAATACTAAAGATAAGCAGATGGGTCAACAAAACAGAATAGGAAGTTCAGAAATATACTTTTATGTATTTTGTAAATTATTGTGTGTGTGTGTGTGTGTTTGCAAAGGTGCAAAGGCAAGTCAATGGAGAAAGGATAATCTGTATTGCTGGTATACACAATCGGATACAATCTTAATTGCTATAATAGTTGTGTCATTTCAATGACATAAATCAAGTTAATTCTTTTTTTATGAAGAATTAATTGACATCTAACACTGTACATGGTGTTGATTTGATACACTTATACACTGCAGTACAATTACCACCACAGCAGTAGCTCAAAGTGCCATGAGACCACATGAGTGTCATTTCTTTTGTTTGTGGTTAGTAATTTAAATTTATTATCTACAATAACAATGCTATACATTAGGTCCCCCAGAACTTATCTTCAAAATGCAAGTTTCTACATTTTGAGCAATTTCTTTCCAATTTCACCACCTCAAGTTCCTGTTAATGACCATTCTACTTGTTTCTATAAAGCCAAGATGTTTAGACTCCAAATATAAGTGATATCATACTGGTAGTTCTTCTCTGTTTAACTTACCTCACTTAGCCTAATGTCCTCAAGGTCCATCCTTGTCACAAGTGTCAGGGAATTCTTTCATTTTTATGGTTGAATAATATAGTGTCAGGTGGATGCATCACATCTTCTTTATTCATTCATCCATCGATATCCTCTCGGTTGCTTCCATATCTTGGTTATTGTGAATAATGCTGCAACAAACAATATCCAGTTTTCATTTCCTTTCTGTATATGTACTCAAAAATGGAATTGTTAGATCATAAGGTAATTCTATTTCTATTTACTGAGGAACCGCCATACTGGTTGCCATGGTTACTATACCAGTTTACATTCCCACCAACAGTGCACAAGCGTTCTCTTTTCTTCACATTCTCAATGACACTTATTATTGGTAATCTTTTTTTAAAAAAAGAATTATTTATTTATGCATACAAGACCTGGGATACAGGCCAGGGTGAGGAGGTGGGAGTTTGAGAGGATTCACCAGAGACAGAATGGGAGGGCAAACAGGCATATCTACTGAAATACACTGCTGAGGGAAACAGTATGTGAGACAGGAGAGATCTGCTGTGCCTTATGGGTTGGCTCCCTGGCCAGAGATCGAACTTGTGCTACAGATAGCCTCATAGTGCTACGACTTAACCCCTTGGACCAGCAGGGAGGCATCTGCTAGTCTTTTCATTGATAGCAATTCTAACAGGTCTGAGGTAAAATCTCAGGGTGATTTTGATTTGCATTTCTCTGATGATTACTGATATTGAGTACCTTTTTATGCACCTGTTGGTCATCTGTATGACTTTGGAACAATGTCTATTCAGTTCTTCTGCCCATTTTAAAATTGGATTATTGGGGTGTTTTCACTAATGAGTTGTATAAGTTTTGTTTGTATAATTTGGATATTGAGTATTTATCAGATATATGGTATGCAAACATTTCTCCCATCTCATCAGTTACTTCTTAATTTCTTCTTCTTTAGGGTAGAAACTTTTTGGTTTGATGTATTCCCCCTGCCCCCGCCTTTTTTAAAAATTCTGTTGCTGGTGCTTTCAGAAGCTGATTTGTTTAAACACAACATAAAAATTAAAGCATTAAAAGGGCATCTTGTGACAGGTATCTTTACTCTTCCAGACTGAGTTAAAAATACATTAAGTTACCTATTCTCCACACCCCACCTATTATCTATCACCTGCTCTGTGCCTAGCACCATATAAGATTTCTACTAGGAATTCAGTCTAAGGAGAATATGTGCAAATAAACAAATGAATTACAATACAACACAGTGAAAATTTTATATTAATAAGGAGTTTGTTAGCAAGAAAGGCTGAAATGACACCAAGCATAGAGGTCAGATTCTTCCCGAAGATTTCTTTCAAAACTTAAACAACAGTGCTTAACTTTTTCTTTCTGCAATTAATATGCAAATTCTTTCCTCTGATTCTTTTTGTTAGCTCAGAACAATTACATAAAACCAACTCCCAATTTTACTTGGCAACAAAGGGAACAGATAATTCAGAGAAAATTCAAATATGCAGAAATTCTCAAGTCACCTTAAGGGCCATATTGTCAACCTAACCTACCTAGTGTTTTCCCAGAATTGCATAGCAAAATAAATTACAATTCTTTGTATTAATGAGTTGTGAGAGAGTCAAACAAAAGGGAAACAAAATTCTTGACTAATTCAACTGGGCATTCACATTAGTGTCAGAGTAAACAAATAAGAGACACCTCAGTGTATGCAATAGATAGCTCAACTATTGGTTTATACATAAGAAATTGCTTATAGTCAACATTTTTGACTTGTGAAAATGGTTATCATTTTTTGTTCAAATGAATATATCAAGCAAAATAAATAGGGAGAAGAGGAATTTGGGGGCCTCCCTGGTGGCACAAGGGGTTAAGGACCACACTATGAAGCAACTGCCATCACTGCAACACAAGTTCAATCCCCCACTGGCCAGGGAGGTGACTCACATGGTGCAGCAGACCTCTCCTGCCTTGCCCTCTGCTCCCCTCAGCTGTGTCTTTCAGTCAATCTGCCTGTTCTGTTCCCCACTCTGTTGTGAATCTTCTCACCCCTCACACCTCTGGTCTGTACCCCAGTTCTTGTATGCATAAATAAAATCTTTTTTAAAAAAAGGAGGGGGCTTGGATTAAATTTACAGAAGTCCTGAATTTTCTTCTAAAATTTATTCATTTAATAAAATATTACTGGGCACCTCCTATGTGCCTGTCTACTATAGTTCAATTAATAGCACTTAGTATTCAAAGAATTATCTTCATGGTTCAGCTGTGGAATGATACAAGAAGTACCAGTTCTCCCATTTATAGCTTTTTCAAATTGCTTTGTTAAATCATGAAGTTCTAGAGTTGGGAAAGAACCTGGAAACCACTTATTCTCAGGCAGAAAAGGAGATTTTTTTTTTAAACAATATAACTTCTGTAATAAATACTGATCACTGGCCCTTCTGAAACAAGGAAACTAAAGGGCAACCCTTTTGACTGAAAAAAAGTCTTTGCTCAGAGGAGCAATAACTGAGTTAGTGGATACAGAACTAGACTTAATCTCTTGTAGAAGCTACAAAAATTCAGTAAACATAGTTATTTCACATTTGTGGAAAGCATGATAGCTTACAAAGTTCTTTGCAATAGTAACAATTATGTCTTACATTACAAAGCTTTTATTCACATTTTTTATTTGATTTCCCCCAAGTCCTGTGAAGTAAGACATGTATTATCCAAAAGCATTTCATTTAATATAGTTTTGGTCTTAAAGAAAAGTTGCAATAGTAAAATGGATTTTCAGATGGCCTGCACTTAGTTTTTCTGTTAACACTTTACCACATTTGTTTTGTATGTGTTTGTCTGAAATGCCTTTTTCTTTATATAACCATCATATAATTTTCAAAACCAGGAATTTAACATCTGCATATTACTATTAGCTAATTTACAGTCAGATTTGACAGTTGTCCCAATAATATCATTTATGTAAAAAGAATATTTGAAATTATAGTGTATTCACTTCTCATGTTTTATTAGTCTTCAATCTGGAACAGTTCCTCAGGCTTTTTTTTTTTTAAGCTTTCAAGATCTCAGCATTTTTGATGGATACAGGAAAGTTATTTTGTAGAATATCCCTCAATTTGAATTTTTCTGATGATTTTTAAGAAATTTATGCAAACAAGAACTGGGGTGTAGGCCAGAGGTGCAGGGGATGAGAGGATTCACCAGAGACAGAGTGGGGAGCAGAACAGGTCGATCTACTAAGATACACTGCTGAGGGGGGCAATGGGCAAGACAGGAGAGGTCTGCTGTGCCTTGTGGGTTGGCTCCTTGGCTGGGGATCAAACTCATGCCTCAGTGACTGGCAATAGCTTGATAGCAATGAGACTTTAACCCCTGCACCACCAGGGAGGCCCTTTTCTGTGACTTCATGTTCATTTTTTTAAGCAAGGAAAATAAGATTCAAATTTTGAAAGATGGATAATAAGTGGCAGTAGTAAGACTCAAGTTGAGTCTTTGCCTTCAGTATAATTGCCTTATCCCATCAAATAACAGTTCATTTATATGTATGTGGACTTTCATGTATAACAATCTATCAGCTCCAATGTTCAATGTGGATTGCTCCAGTCAGTGAGCTTATCCTCTAGCCAGAGCCTTCACGATGTCCTGCAGAGGCACTTCAAGGCTGGGAGGCAGGCTTCTAGGTTTCCCTCCCTGTTTCACTAGGACAGGCCACTGTGTTTTCTCTGCTGGGGGTTCTTTCTACAATTTTATTTTTACAAAAAGTTTTCTGCTTTTAAGATTTTGAAAGACATTCAGTGTAATGAGCTTTAAGCTTATTCCACCTAGTCTGAATGAAAGAACAGATACATAGAGATAGAGATCGACACCTTGTTAAGCAAGAGAAAGAAATAAAATAGCTAAAATCAGTTCAGAAAAAGCAATTTAAAAAAATCAATAAACTTCAAGTTACCGTTGCTAAGTACTGCATTAGATATAGTATCTGTTATTCTACAGCCTGACTTCTAATACCAGTCTGGACAGACAGACATTGAGTTCCAGTTCACCTGCTGTGTTCTCCATATAGTCTTCTGCTGAGTCTTTCAAAGTAATATTTTCATTCATCTAAGTCCCCTTATTTGGATTTCTCATTATTTACTTTGTCTACTTTGCCTTGTACTTATTTATTTCTGCTTACTTCTTTATTTTTTTTATAAAGATTTATTTATTTATGCATACAAGCACTGGGGTACAGGCCAGAGGTGTAGGGGGGTGAGAGGATTCACCACAGAGAGCGGGGAGCA
>JAGFMF010011958.1:4967624-4979137 GCA_019455555.1 Galemys pyrenaicus
CCATGTGGGTCCCCTTCCTGGCCGGCAGCAGGGATTGAACTCGTGCTGCAGTGGCTGCGGTTTGCTTCATAGTGCATTGCTTAACCCACTGCGCCACCAGGGCGGGCCCCAGAATATTCTTATAAAGAAAACTTTGTGTACATCCTGATATTTTCCTTAGTTGATAATGTCCTGGAAGTTGAGTTCCTGGATCACAGGGCATGGATATTTAAATATATTTAACATATATTGCCAGATTGCTTTCCTGAAAGGTGACACCAGTTTATATTCTCAATAGCTGTATAAGAGTAACATCTACATAGACTATTATCAGACAGAATTTTATGTTTTTTTAAATGTTATATTTTAATATATGATCATAAATGCGAGGTCATCAACAATGTACATCAATTTATAACAATGGTCAACTATGAAAATAGGACTAGTTTTAATATTTGTGGTCAATTAAGTTTAGATTTATTTTTACTGTTTATATTTTTCAGTAAGACATTCCACGTAATGCTAGTATGAAAATAAATATCTTGTTTCTAATATAACAGATGAAGTAGTGTGCTTATTTTAAAATGTGTGTTTTCTACTTTTACTACAGTTAAACCTTTTTCATATTTATTATGTGTCTCTTTTTGTAAAATACCTATTCCTTTCACTTGTCTATCTTGAGTTGCTAGAACTTTTCATACATAAACTCTGTATATCACAGGTGTAATTTACTTCTAAAGTTTTATTTTCTGTTCTAGAAACTTAAAATTTTTATGTAGGTAGTTACATCTATCACTTATTTACTAACTTTGATACTTAGAAAGCCCTTCACCATTATGAGGTATGTTGACCTCAAATAAAAACAATTAGTTATTCAGATAGCAAACAGGGCTTATTTGGAAACAGAACGGAGGACAGACTGGATGTGTGTGGTCAGCCAGGTGGACATCCTCCATCCATCCGAAACTAACCCCCTATATAATCTCCGGAGGACCACCCCTTCAGTTTCTACCAGAAGGGGGAACAGTGGCAGATGCAAAGCATTTTGGATTTTATAGTTTGCTGATCTATCTACACAAGGCCAATTACTCTTTCCCCACCTCATTAAAAATAAAATTATTTTTAAAGATTTATTTATGCATAGAAAAACTGAGGTACAGGCCAGATGTGTAGGGGATGAGAGGACTCACCAGAGACAGTCATTTCCCTACCTCATTTAAATTGGATAATGAAAGTTAATGTTCACAGATCAGATAGTCATCTATATTTTGGTTTTATGTTAATTTAACGTTTCACCCTTAAATTCAATCATAATTTATTTTAGTGTATGTTTTGATAAGGAATCTAACCAGAATAGTTAACTGTTCCAATACCATTTTAAAACTAAAGTTTTTTCTTGACTTCAAATGTTTCTTTTATCAAATAATAAATTATGCATTGAATCTGATTCTAGGACTTTTACTCAGCGTCCGATGGTTTTTCTGGGGAATAATCATCCAGGAAATGACCTGCCCTGGAGTGTTACTGCCCAGCTAATGAATTGTTTGGTTAAAAGGGTTTTTTATTGCCACAATCAACTGGAAAACATAAGGGAAAGATTTTGTCGGCTTCCTTAATACTGAACTTGGGGTTGCGATGACCAAACTTTTAATCACTTTTTAAAAGCATTACTAATACAGGATGTGCAAACCTCACCCAGTACAAGGCTCTGTTCTAGGCGACATTCTACAAAACTCCCACAAGCTGCCGCTGGCCCTCCCGGTGGCAAGTCCCTGGGTTCCCAGCTAATTTAAGCCACTAGGATGTGTGCGGCAGAGACGGGAGAGGAAGGAGGCTTCGTGAAGAAATACATACACATTGCCTCTGTTTGCTGTGTCCTGGCATGTATGCAGGACTCTGATAATTAATTACTCTTAGTAAGACTTAAAAGCAAGATCTTCCCACCCCTAGCCCCCTCAGTATCCCAAGAGTGCAGTCCTTTCCTGCCCCATTGCCGCATTCTAACTGGGAGTGGGGAGGTTAAAATATCTATTTTTAAAGTGGGGACTGGGTTGGTAAGGAAGCGTGGGTAGAGTGGACCCAAGAGACCCCAGGCCCAGGAGGAATCTCGGCCCAGCGGGAAACAACGGATCTTACTAGAGGAAGCCGGGAGATACGAACGGCTCCTAACTCTGAGGTCAGCATTGCGCCCCGGCCTGCTTTACGGCTTTCGACACGTAGCTTTGCGGCGCTTCTCCCCTTCAAACTTGATTTACGGTTCTTCCTCTCGGGCTCTCCGCCCCGCCTCCGGGCGCGCGCTCGATTACTCGGTTCGGACCTTCCTCCCAGGATGCTCGAGCACCTCCTTCCCAGCCTGCTCTGCGCGTCTAAGTTCGTGTCCGTCGGCGCTTGGCCTCCACCAAGCATTCCCTGTGCACCGCGCGCGGTCCAGGCGCGTAAGTGGGGTGGGAGGACGCTCTGTTGGGGTGGTTCCGGACCGGACTTGTGGAGCGTGGGGCGGCTTGTTCAGAATGGAACTCTTGGAGTGGCGATTGATCTGGTCTTGCGGCCCCCAGCATAGTGATGCTAAGCCCAGGACATTACGCTTAGTTAGAACTGTAGGGGTTCAGAATCGGAGAGTTTGGTTAGGGGGGATGGAAGGACAGGAAACTTGCATTGGGACACAGAGTACATGCACCAGGACCCACGACGGAGAGGAAGGCAGCGTAATGTTAGTTGCTCCTGCGCGAGACGCTGCCCCTTTTTGATTGGAGTAAAGGGTGTTGACATTTGCTTCCGTACCTGAATGGAGTTGGAGGGTGTGGCAGCGGTTGGGAAGAAATTACCCATGTAAAAAGGAGTTTGAGTATTCACCCATTCCAAACTTTTCAAAAGTGAGATTCAGTTCATATACACCCTTTAAAATTATACAAATGACTTTTAGTATGTCCACAAGGTTGTGCAACCATCGCCATGATCTAATTACAGGGTATTTTTATCATATCTAAAAAACAAACAGACGAAAAACAACCCTAACTCATTATAAGACACTATTTACCCCGACACCCAGCTCGCCTAATCTGTGTCTTTATGAATTTGCTTAGTCTAGATATTTCACATTAGTGGAATCAAACAGTATTTTTCCTTTTGTCTGGCTTAACAGTGTTATTAAGGTTCATGCATGTATTCCCCTGTGCTACATTACTTTCTTTTTATTTTTTTTAAAGATTTATTTATTATGCGTACAAGCACTGGGGTACAGGCCAGAGGTGTGGGCAGTGAGAGGATCCACCAGAGACAGAGTGGGGAGCAGAACAGGCAGATGGACCGAAATACACTGCTGAGGGGAGTAGCGGGCGAGGCAGGAGAGGTCTGCTGCGCCATGTGGGTCACCTACCCTGGCCGGCGGCAGGCATCGAACTCTTGCTGCAGTGGCTGTGGTTTGCTTCATAGTATGTCGCTTAACCTACTGCGCCACCAGGGAGGTCCCTACATTACTTTTTAAGGGTGGAAAGTATTCCATGTTAGGGATAAATCACATTGTTTTTCTCAGTAGTTGATGGGCATTTAGGTTGTTTCCACTTTTTGGTTTCCTCCTCCTTTTAAGGCATATTCCTCCATAAAACTCAGTCAGAGGCACAAGCACTTAGAAACTAATTTCTCTCATAAGCCAATATTTAATTCTGGGATTAGGTTAGGTATTTCAGTGGCCTTAGGTTTAGCATCTTATAGGGAATTTTAAAGTCTTCTATTGTCAGCACAACACTTAGCAGATCATTACTGGTAACAAGCAAGGATATGTTCGTGCACACTCACTTCTCTCCTTACCGCTGTGTTATGTACGCCAGCACCTGTTGTCCTGTGATATGAACTGGGTGTAGTTGGAGATGAGTGTGGGATTTCTGAGATAGCTGTTGGAGAGAGGTTTTACCTAAAAAAACCCCTAAAATAGGGCCTCCCTGGTGTCACAGAGTTTAAAGTCTCGGCACTATCAAGCTATAGACAGCCACTACAGCCTGAGTTCATCCCCAGCCAGGGAGCTGACCCACATGGCACAGCAGACCTCTCCTGTCTTGCCCTCTGTTTCCCTCAGTAGTGTATTTCAGTAAATTCACCTGTTCTGCTCCCTACGCTGTCTCTGGTGAGTCCTCAACACCTGTACCTCTGGCCTATACCCTAGTTCTTGTCTGTATAAATAGAAATAAATCTTAAAAAAAACCCCAAAGCCATTCCTCATTCATGGAATATGTGCTTGTGATGCACCTACTGGTTAAAACATTTCTTGGAACCCTTGGATATTTACAGATGTGCAGAAAAATTTGAGTTGCCCAATATACAGGGTCCCAGTTGAGGTTAAACCCAGTTGAGTGACACTGCCTTCTTGTTTCAGCTCTCATACTATAAAGGCACGTCCTTGGTGGGAATCTATATAATAACTTGGGGTCTTTTTGTTTTTGCATTTTTTGTTAGTATTTCATTGTTTAGAATGGCATCTAAGAAAACCCCTTAAGAGCTGCCTAGTGTCCTGAATGGAAAGAAGACAGAAATGTGCTTTACATAGAAGATAAGCTTCTTTTAGATAAATTTTGTTTAGTCATGAGTTGTGCCGCTAGTGGCTGTGAGTTCACTATTAATGAATTAACAATAAAACATGAGGTGTCTTTAAACAGAAACACAAAACAAGGTTTCATATTGACCTGGTGGATGGTGATGTGATTGGTGGGTTGCAGGAATCTGATCTTGTATTTTTCTTGAATTCTTCATATCTAATATATAGTTTTTCTTTTTTGTACTTTTGGCATTTCTAGACGTTATTTTCCTCGTGTTTATCCTGTTTGCAGTTGGCTGAGTGCTTTAATCTATAACTTTATTTCATTCAATTTAGGGAATTTGGAGCCATTACTAAAATTTTTCTTTTTCTGTTGCATTCTCCTTTCTTTTGGGACTACAGTTATATGTATGTTAGTCATTCTGATATCCCATAGTACCCTGAGCTCTTACATTATTTTCAATCTCCTTTTACCCCTCTTCTTTAGATTATATACTTTCAATTATACTATCAAATCATCTTGAACAAGATGAGTATTTTCTGTTTAAGAGTATTTTCTGTTTTTTTTTTAAAGATTTATTTATTTATGCACACAAGAGCTGGGGTACAGGCCAGAGTCCAGGGAAGTGAGAGGATTCACCAGACAGAGTGGTGAGTAGAACAGGTAGACTGACTGAAACACACTGCCAAAGGCAGCAGCGGGCAAGGCAGGAGAGGTCTGCTGTGTCATGTTGGTCCCCGCCCTGGCCTGGGATCAAACTTGTGCTGCAGTGGCTGCAGTTTGCTTCATAAAGTGCATTGTTAACCCACTGCGCCACCAGGGAGGCCCTATTTTCTGTTCTTTTGTGCATATAGTGAGCTAGGCTTTCTTATTATGGGTGATTTCTGGGGGAAGTGGTTGTATATATGTAGAGTTTAAACATTTCTCTTGTTTCATAGGATCCGAAGTTTGCCCTCTGTGACCTTCACAGCATAGCCTTTTTTCTCCCTCTTCTCCCAGAAAGACTGCCTCACTGAGTTGTACATACACTTGTCTTTCATTTTTTCTGGAATAGTCTGACCTGTTAGAACTCTTTGTCAGTTTTTTATTTTTTATTTATTTTTTTTAGTAGAGGCTCTTACCTTTCACCTTTAGCATTCTTTGAGATCATTTGAAATCTTTTTTTTTTGGTAAAGTTCACCAGAATCAACATGTCGGGGACTGAAGAAGCAATCCTTGGAGGCCGTGACAGTCATTCTGCTGGTGGCAGCTCTGTATTATGCTTTGGACAGGTAATTGTGTGTGTCTGTGTTTTGCTTATTTTTTTCAATACCTGGAAATAATAAAGGTAAGCAAAAAAATGTATGAGGAGGCAACTTCTGGAGCACCATTATATATGTATAAGCTATTCTTTTTGATTTTTCCTTTAGATGCATCCTTGGGAATTTGATGATCTCAGAGCATTTTGGAACTTTAGCATTAAAGGACTGATAGTACTTGGAATTACATTTAGATTGAAATTTTATCTATTTTTTGGATAATATAGATTACCTGATATGAAATTCAAGATAGAGTTTTTATACATGATATAAAATTTAAAGTGAACAAAGACCTCAGAAGTCTCACTTTCCCTTGTCATTCCTCTCCATATTTCACTCATTTCTTTTTTTGGAGGCATCCAAGACTTCTGGTGTCATATTCTTTGCAAAGACCTTCTGAGCATATAAAAGAGATTCTTGACTTTTCTACTCAAAGTGTATCTTTTCTTTGCCAGATATCTGTTATTTATTTTACTTAAATAGGGCAAGGGTAAAATTACCAGAGGGACAAAAATCAAAACAGTGTACTCATGGATGGGAAATTTTTGAACTGGAGAAGAGGTATAGAACATTGGAGAAACAAATGGAGATAAAACTTCCTCTCATGTTTTCTCTTCTTCTACCCCTTTGCCTGTATATACAGAGTGTTAATTGGGAAGTTTTCCTTTTCTGATTCTGACTTGAGAAAGCTTTGTAAGGATGGTGGTAACATTTAAAATAGTAGTTCTCAAGATGTGGACCAGTGATCTGTTGGAGCCACAACACCTTTCCAGGCTGCGTGAGGTCAAAATTACTTTACAATAATACTAAACTACTATTTTCCATTTCACTCTTTCCTGAGTGAATGGTGGTTTTCCACAGACTGCGTAGTGTGTGGTGATACCAGTACGATGACTAGGGTAATGCGTACCTTAAAAGCGTCTCAGTTTTATTCTTAACATTGACAGCTATAAACTACCTAAACAAAAACTCTTGGGGTCCTCAGTGTAAAGGGGTTTGGAGATCAAAAACTTGGAGACTTGCTACTGTAAGGAATGGTGAAATGTCACTCTGACTTCCTTTCCTGGATTGTAGCACCAGTACACGGCGGAAGAGTACCAGACCATCCAGAGTGCTCTGAGGCAGAGGCTGGGCCCAGAATACATAAGTAGCCGCATGGCTGGAGGAGGACAGAAGGTAGATTGTTGCCTGAGAATTGGTGCCCATACAACTGACTACTCACGTGATCTCGCCAACGCCTTCTCCCGGCCGGTGGAGTCAGGTCTCCTGTTGGCTATTACTGTGTCCTGTGTCTTTCGGAGGCCTGGGCTCCAGCTTCCGTTGTCCTGTGAAGTCATCCAAGCATTCTCCTGAGACTGATATACCTGCCATCCTACACTTTTTACACTATGTTTTAAAAATTCTTTTTATCATCTCTTTGGAATTTTAATTTCTCTCTCTGTTCTGTAAAATCTGTCAACCTGAGGTTTGTACTTTTTTTGAAACTGAGTTTTAGAAACTGGTAGGTGAATGGCTCTCTTTCCCAGTTGAGTGTAGTGCCTCCCCCCCAACAGAATATAAGTTCTCACTGGCTCCTTCTAGAAGATCTTTGAGATAAGTTTACTGAGAATTTGCCTAGAATGTTTAAGGACAATTTTGCCCAAAAGCTGGGAAGGAATAAATCAAGTAAATTTTCATCCATATTTAAATATGACAAGGAATTTTAACAGTTTTGTTTTTTTTTTTAATATTTTTTCTCCAGGTGTGTTACATTGAGGGTCACAGGGTAATTAATCTGGCCAATGAGATGTTTGGTTATAATGGCTGGGCACACTCTGTCACACAGCAGAATGTGGGTGAGTATCCCTCCTGGCAGTGGTGGCTTCTTTAGATCCCTTACTTTGGCACTGTGTGGTGTCTGATAAGAGTATTTTGTGGCCCAGGATATAGGGTAGGTATATTTGATCGTGCATAGGAGGCATATGGATTAGCACAGGAATCAGTGTCCTCTTCAACTGATTTTCTTTCCCACTCCTAGATTTTGTTGACCTTAACAATGGCAAGTTCTACGTGGGAGTGTGTGCATTTGTGAGAGTCCAGTTAAAGGTGAGGGTGCTGGTGTAGACCTGCTGCCTGCAAGGATGGGATGGGTGGTAAGAGGCAGGAACAGGCAGAGGAATGTCCATGGCACTGCCAAGCTAGAGTGCTCTGCCCGAGCTGGGTCTTGGTATTCCTCAAGATAGTAGTTTTGACATATTCAAACTCATGTGCTCCCTAAAGGAATTTTGAAAACTTGTTCCCTTGCATAGTTTTAAGTTGACACCTGAAAGTTTTCACTATAAATATAGTTTCAAGGGCATATTGTTTTGGCATATTGTAAAATTTGACACTTTAAAATAAATCTGTTACTTTTTAAGAAAAATGTACCATGGATTCTAAATAACATAGGAGATTAAATACTGGTATCCATTTAAAAGAAATTGAGCAAGGAATGCTTTTTATTTTTTTTAGAAAGCTGTTCTCTAATTGTTAGTCACTGTACATTGTTAACTCTGGAGTTCATATTTCCATCTTATTTCTCCATTGGCTTTTATCCTAAGGTAATATATATTTATGACTGGGAATTTCTTATTAATAATCTTATTATACATCTCTACCTCTGAATGGGTAAGGATATGTATATATATGTACAAAATTAAATTTTGTAGTAAATTTTCAGTGCCCTTAAGCTCTACATTAAAAAATTTCTGGATTGAGTTACTGTTACAGATATTATTAACATACAGTTGATTAGTCAATTGCATTTAAGTTGAAGAGACAGTAAAACTAACTTAAAATAAAATTTTGCAGAAAATGCATTTCCTAATGATACAAAAGATGGTAGGTGAGTTCTTTTTCAGTTAGTTTACATATCCAGAATTTAACATTACTTCCTCTTAAACTGAACATTTCTCATTAATTCTATTCTGACTTCTTGTTTTTATAAATAGTAGTGAAAAATCTTCACATAGAAGTTGAGAATGGATACGATGTCATTATTTCTCTGAGTACTTTGTTACATTTCAGATATCTGAGAGCTGGCATCAAAAATTATATTCAGTATTCTAACAGCTAACAACTCAGTCAGGTCCACCTTCACTACTGGTGAAGTCCAAGAGGTGGACATCACCTGGTCTGTGAAAGGACTGCTATTATTTACTCATTAAAGTCTGTTAAATACAGTTTTTCATAGTTTCCTTTTACTTGATGCCCCAGGGTTTTTTATACCTTGGGGTACTGCATGGTAGTAAAATGTGGGGAGGGTTAGCTACGTGCCTTCTTTTATGTAAAAGAGGAAGCAGGAAAGGACAATTGTCTGGATACATGTAGGTCAGATGTAGGAAATAATGCTGGAAATTGTGTCAGAGAGTCCATGTGCCCTTCAGCAAGGCCCTGGGGTAACCACAGTAGTCTCCCTTCTCCAGTTTCACTGTCCACACTTTCAGGTACTGCAATAAGATAGTCACGTAACATTTATAATAGTATATTGTTATAATCTATTTTACTAGAATTGTTAATCTCTTACTGTGCCTAATTTGTTAATTAAACTTTTTTAAATTAAACTTTATCACAAACATATAAGCACGGCTTTAGGCATCCATGGGAGCCTTGGAATATATTCCCCCAGATGGAGGGGGAACAGCATATGTCCATTTGAGTACTGCAGCTTGGGAGGAGAAAAGCTTGGGGCCAGCACATGATGTTGAACTGCTTTTCTACTCCCAGGATGGTTCGTATCATGAAGATGTGGGCTATGGTGTTAGTGAGGGCCTCAAGTCAAAAGCTTTGTCTTTGGAGAAGGCAAGGAAGGAGGCTGTGACAGATGGGCTAAAGCGAGCATTGAGGTAAGCAGAAAAGGGCTGGCATCTGACTGGCTTCATTTTAGAGCACTGTTTTTTTTTTAAATTAAAGTAAGACATTCACATGGCTCAGTTAGGATAGCTTACATCTTACTTCTACCCTGTGCGCCTCTGCTCTCTTTGCCTCTTCCTCCAGTGCTTCTTTGTGCTTAGCAATAGTGGTAAGAAGTGAGTACTGTATTCTCTATTCTGTACTTAATTTTACATTCCCCTTCCTCTACTTGGTAAAACCCTCGAGATCCAGACACATGAGAGCACAGATAGCTTTTTCATTCTTTTTACAGTTTGACCTAAATAGCTCTACATTATGTATAGTGGCATAGTTTTAACTTCATTACTTAGAGCAGGGTTTTTAACTCTTTTTGGGTCATAGATACATCGAGAACTTAAGTGAAGTGACATGCATATAAAATGCATTAAACATTTGCAATACTATTACCTCTGGGGGAGTCCATCTATCCCAAGTAAAGAACTTTCAGTCATGGAGGATTGTGCCCCTAAGTTTGTGTTGCCCACTATTATTGGGGAATTTGAGCCGTCCTTGAGGTGGGAAAGTCTCTGCTCTGGATTTTGTGCTCTTCTTCAGGGGGCAGTTAATGGAGTTTTGTCAGTAGTTTCTTAGTCTTTTCATACTTACTGCTGCTCCTCGAGGACAGGGATTTGTAACTTATGCTCATTGCTATGTCCTCAGGTATATTTGGCACTTCATACAGTGCCAAAATATGGCAGACAGTCAGTAAACATTTTTGAATGCCTGTTAGGGTGCATTTCTTTTGTGCATTTGAGAAGCAACTTGCTTAAAGGTTGTACTGTGTTCTCTGACATTTATATGTAATAATTCTTAACTCTCACTTTTTTTTTCTCTTACCCTCAGAAGTTTTGGGAATGCACTTGGAAATTGTATTCTGGACAAAGACTATCTGAGGTCACTAAATAAGCTTCCGCGCCAGGTATGTTAGAAATGGCTGAATGGGATGCAGTGGCTGTAAGGTTAATGTAACATTCCTTTGTGTTTGGGAATGGAAGGAAAAGAAATGAAGGATTGGCTATGGACAGGGTTTGCAATATGTAGTTAAGACTTCTTTGAATGTTAGAGATACAGGAACCTCTCACTTTATCTTACAGTGGAAAAATTAAAACCCAGATAGCTTGCATTACTTACCTCTCACATGGAGAGAATTGTGACTGGGGATGGTCTATAAAACCTCAAAGGAGAACATAGCCCTTCAAAGCACCACTGTCACTTCTTATAAACACTCTGCACTCACCTGTTGAACCTTCTTGCTTTTCTTTAGCTCTTGTGTCTTTAAGATTTAGGTCTCCCTTGGTTTAGTGCCAGTCATGTGATCTAAGCATTTGTCTTTGGAGATTGGAGTCTGCAGTTGAGCATCCTTGGAGTCACAGTGGACCTGGGCTGAGTCGAGCTCTGGAGTGTTCTATTGCCTGGTAGAATGTGGCTGCTGGGTCTGTGGCATTCTCTGAGGGGCCTACAGTGCCACCACAGGGCAGCATTCTCTATCTTACTCTTTTACTTGTGGAGCCCTAATAGAGATATGTGTCTCTTGGCATCTGTCAAAACTCCATTACATTTTTGTTCTTTAGTCTTTTTAAATACACTTTTAGACTCATTTTGCTAATATTTTGTCAAAGGTTTTATGAAGGATACTAGTTGTAGGTTTTTCTTTTATTGTGGTACCAAAAAATAGCAAAATTTGCCATATTAGGCATTGTTTTTTTTTTTTTTTTTTAAAGATTTATTTATTTATGCACACAAGCACTGGGGTACAGGCCAGAGGTGTGGGAGGGTGAGAGGATTCACCACAGAGAGC
>JAGFMF010011958.1:4981247-5035344 GCA_019455555.1 Galemys pyrenaicus
GGAGCAGCGGGCACAGCAGGAGAGGTCTGCCATGCCATGTGGGTCCCCTCCCTGGCCGGCAGCAGGGATCGAACTCGTGCTGCAGTGGCTGCTGTTTGCCTCATAGTGCATTGCTTAACCCACTGCGCCACCAGGGAGGCCCGGCTCCTTGTCTTGTTCCCGATCTTAGAGGATCACTTCTCACTGTTGAGTGTGTTAGCTAAGGGCTAGTCATATATGGCGTTCCCTGTATACACACTATGTTGAGAATTTTTATCATAAATGGATGTTGAACTTTTTAAATGCTTTTTTTCTGCATTTATTGATTATCATATAATTTTTATCCTTCATTATGTTGATGTGATGTATCAGATGTATCATGTTGATCTGCAGATGTGAAACCATCCTTGCATCCCTGGATGAACCCTGCTTGATTATGGTGTATTAATCCTTGTGATGTATTGTTGAATTTGAATTACTAGTCTTTTGTGAGAACTTTTGCATTCTATGTTCATTAGGAATATTGGCCTTTAACTTCCCTTTTTTTTGAGGTGTCCTTGTCTGGTTTTGGTTTCAGGGTGATGCTGGCTTCATTAAATGAACTTGGAAGTGTTTTTCCTTCCTCAATTTTGTGGACGAATTTTAGAATTATATCTGGTTCTGATCTTTCTTATTTGGGGGCAGGGGTTATTTGATTATTGATTAAATCTTACTGACAGTTGGTCTTTCAGATTTGATATTTTTTCTTGATTCACTTTTGGAAGATTGTATGATTCTAGGAATTTATCCATTTCTTCTAGGTTGCCCAGTTTGTTGGTATGTAATTGTTCATAGTATTATTCTCTTTATGATCTTTTGTATTTCTGTTGTGTTAGTTATAATTTCTCTTCAGTATTTCAGTACTGACTTTATTTGTGCTTTCTCTTTTTTTCTCTTGGTGAATTTAGTTAAAGGCCTGTCAATTTTATTTATCTTTTCAAAGAACCAGCATTAGTTTCATTAGTATTTTCTGTTTTTCAGTCTCTACTGAATTTATTTCTGCTTGGATCTACTCATTTACTTTGGAGCATAGATAAGAAATTTCACAGTTTAATTTTCGTCTTCAGGTTATTTTTATCAAAATGTAGGTATCTTAATCCCTCAGTATTAGTGTTATGAATTGAGAGGTAGGTTTCTTCCAGGTAAAAAGGCTCTGAGTTTTTGTAGTGCTAGAAGTAAAATAGTTTTTACATGCCATAAAGAACATAATCATTACTGCTCACTTTTGGTGAGATGGTGGTATGACCCCAAAGTGGAGATTTCCTGCAGCCTGGCTGGCAGCCTATAGCAATGCTTTTCAAGTTTCTTCTCCTTGTCATTTGAAGGACACTGAAGAGTGCTACAGCAGACCTGAGGCTTCTTCAGCAGGGGGAGGTCCTGGCAGAAAGGACAGAGAAGATGTAGGCATTCAAAAAGACCACGTGATCTTTTCCATAAAAAACAAAGTATATATTATCAGACCCAGTTGCCAAGGAACTTCAAATTAGATTTTATAGAGCATATGTTCTAAGTCAGGAATTAAGATTCCTTTTTATAAAAATTTCATTAATACAGAATGGTATATAGTAGACAACGAAACTGTTTTATTTCTTGTATAGTTAAAAATATTACTTGAAGTTGTGGCTCCTTTGTCTCAGTTTGTCAGGACCTAGGAGGAATGATAGATCAGATTGTATACTGCCAGTTTATAGAAGTCTAGATCTTGAAGGCAGGAAAAAGCAGGGAAGATGATTGAAGAAGTCACTTCACTTCTTTTTGCCCTTATTAGTTGCCCCTTGAAGTGGATTTAACTAATGCAAAGAGACAAGATTTTGAACCAGCTGTGGAACAAGCGAGATACAGTAGCTGCCAACAAAACATGGCTATGCGACTCCAAAAACCACAAGAGGTGACCTCCCCTTGCAGACCAAGCCACTCAAATGATCCCCATATTGTGCTACAGCAGGATAAGGACGGCAGCTCCAGGTAGAGGGTCTACATGTCCTCCCTTTCCTCCTCTGCTCCTTCCTTCTCCTGTGGTCCAAGGAACCTCCATACCAAATTTTAGAGCCAGCAAGTTGATTTGTGTGCTCCACAGGAATGGACTATTCTTGTTACTCAGTTAATCAGGAACTCTTTCGTTGCTGTTTGAAGCAGATGCCTCACTTCCTGTGATGTGCAGAGTGATGCCACCTACCAGCGGAAGCTCCGGCAAAAACAGCTGCAGCAGCAGTTCCGGGAACAAATGGAAAAACAGCAGCAAGTTCAGCTCTCTGATCCACCTGTGGAAATGAAGGGTCACGGTATGAGAAGACTGGGAGCAGAGGCCTAGGGGACTGTGCTTTGAAGGAGGCGGGCTAGTCCACTGGCAACCTGATTCCCTGCCAGCTCCAGTATGACTCGTCCAAACCAGACCTTAGGAGGGTTCCTCTTAGGGTTAAAACAGGGAATACATGAGACCAAGAAATTAGGATAATGAAGTCCCACCATGCATTCCCCTTTCTAAAGACACTGATCTTTTGTCGGGGAAGAAAACAGGCTTTAACACAAAAGCGCAGAATCTTTTTCTTTTCTTTTTTGCTTCACTTGGCTATCTCGGCATTAGAAAGCCTCTTGATGCTTATGAGTGGGGTTTGAATATAAGGCCAAACTGGGTTTGAAGATAATGGGAACTTTTGGCAGTTAAATAAAGATTATGAATATCTTTATTTCAGAGTCCTGATTCAGTGGGAGAGTAGATACAGTTTTTTTGGGTAGTGTTTCCCAAAGTGTAGAAATGAGGAAAGGGCTTCTTCTAAACCAAATTGAATTTTGTCTAGCTTTTTCTTAAGCATCATGAACTGGCAGAGGTCTTGGTGTATGTTTGTATGAAGGACTTGCTTCCTGTTTGTCTGAAATGAATGTAGGGAAACCAACCCCTTCCACACTCTCTGACCGCCCCCCACTGACTGCAGTGGATGTCCTTAGTAATAATTATTTTAGGTGTTTAGCTTTCATTCATTTTTTAAATTAATTAATTATTTATTTATTTTTAAAAGATTTATTTATGCATACAAGAGCTGGGGTACAGGCCAGAGTCACGGGAGGTGAGAGGATTCACCAGAGACCGAGTGAGGGGCAGAACAGGCAGACTGACTGAAACACACTGCTGAGGGGAGCAGTGGGCAAGACAGGAGAGGTCTGCTACGCCATGTGGGTCCCCTCCCTGGCCAGTGGTAGGGATCAACCTCGTGCTGCAGTGGTTGCAGTTTGCTTCATAGTGCGTTGCTTAACCTGCTGCGCCACCAGGGAGGCCCTGAGTTTAGCTTTCAAACCACTGCCGGAGCCCCAGGGGCGAAGGGTGGAGGAAAATGTCTTTAGGGCTTTCCCTCATCTGTCAGCCAGAGCCATTGTTTATTTATTAAATTTCTGTTTACTGTTTGTTTGAACAAAGTTTAAGGTTTATACCTTTAAAAAAGCAAAAACTGAGTTGATCTGTTACCATAGGAGCAATAAATTTGTTTCCCCCCTAGTTTGGTGAGAAGAAAAAAAGAATCTAGTCATTTTAACCTCATAGAGGTCTGTAGGTAGAACTGGGACTCAAGAAGCTGGAGTTCTGCGAACTGTGCTAGGAACCAGCACGACCCCGGGCAGCTTTGTGTCTCTGAGGCTACTTCTTTTAACAGTTGACTTCCATGAGCCAATGTTCTTTTTCTCCTGGTAACTGCAGCAGAGCCGCCCTTGCCACCTGTGAAGCACAGCACTCCTGTAACTGCTGTTTCAGAACCACCCCCTGAGAAAGACTTTACAGGTCGGTAGGACAAAGGAATGACGTAAGTATTCATCAGTAGCTACCCATGAAGTGTTTGTAAACTTACGCTGTATTCTGATACATTTTAAAAGCAGCATAACAATCCTTTCTATTTTTTAATCCCATGCATTCTTAGAAAAAGAGAATCCAAAATGGATTGATAGAAGTTCTGTTGCATATATTCTGCTTTTCTATTGTCCTAACCTAAGAGAAGCTTCAGTGTACTTTTGGTTCCAAAAACTGTCACGTGACACTCATGAAAGGGGATTTTAGCATCAGTTTTCCCAGTGCTTACTGTGGCAACACCTCTTTGTTGATGCCATATTTTCCTGTGATCTCTCTTTGAAGACAGTCTTGAAATGTGGGATATGACTCAAGATATTTGGGACAATGTTGCCAAGCCCTTGTCAAGATTGGAACCTGCCACTCCAGACCCGAAGAACCAGATGGTGACGCGAAACAGGACCCCAAAAAGCTGTTGTCACAAGAATCCACAAGCAAAATGTGAACCCTGGCATCCTCAAACTCACAATGTTAACCAACACATAACAGGTAGTAAAGTGTTTAGGAACAAAAATTAAAGGGAGAACCTGGGTTTAATTCTGTGAATTCTAAAGGAAGAATGACATTTCCATTTTAAGAAGCTGTACAGAATCACCAGTGTAAACATGGTTGTGAGAAAATGGAAGAGAATTGGTTTAGGAGTCAGAAACTTTCCTATGGGGGCCTGACTTGAGAGGTAACCCTCTTTGGTCTTTGATAGTAGAAAGCTTAGGTATGATTGCTTTTAAGAGCTTTTCCTATGAAAAGTGTTATACTCACATATTATTGCAACTTGCTCTAGAGTTTGAACAGAGGGAATCTGTCTTCCTCATGACCGTGGTTCATTCCTGGACACTCAGTATAAATTAGGATGGTTAAAAAGTCCAATTCAGAGAGTACTAGGTATCATTACATCCTTTATTTTAAGAACATTGCAGCTATATTGAAATGATTTTATCTTCCATAGGAAACTGTGATTCCTACAGGAAAAACCAGGATATGAGAAAAAGGAAACTGGATCCATCTTAGCTGACATTCAAGCCACATAAGTAGACTTGTCGCAGAGACTTTATAAAACTATTTTTTGGTCATGAAATTGTTCATCATTCCTAGAGAATGAACTGTTTCCAAGGACTTACCTTGCTTCATCCTGAAAATTTAAACAGAGAATTTGACTATTGGAACCTACTACAGAGAAAACTGTGCCATTAGAAAACAAGCACTTTACTTTAAAAGGCTTGGGGAGATTAAATATCCTCCTTTGGTTCTTGTGGCTTTTCATTATTCCTAAACTATTAATAAAGATAGAAATTTTAGGAATCACTAGTGGCTACTTTCCCTTAAGCAGTATAAGCCGTACTTTTAAGCTGCCCACTATTAAACTATTGTAATCTCCACCTTCTTCACCTTTAGGCACCATGTTTTAATGCTGCCCATATGGATACGGGTATACCTTGTCTTACTGTACTTCAGATACTGCTGGGTTTCTTTTTACAAATTGAAGGTTGACAGCTCTGCATCAATATGTGAGTCCATCAGCACCGTCTTTCCAACAGCCTGTGCTTATTACTTTGGGTCTATCACATTTGGTGGTTCTTACAGTATTTCACTTTTCATTATTATATCTACTATGGACATTGCAGATCTGTGATCAGTGAGCTTTCATGTTACTCTTATAATTGTTTTGAGGAATCATAAACTGTGCCCATGTAAGACGGTGAGCTTCATTGATATATGTGTTCTTGTATGCCCATCAACTGTCCATTATCCCAACTTTCCCCCTCCTGAGGCCTCCCAATTTTCTAAGACATTACAGTATTGACATTAGGCCAATCAGTTAACCCTACAATGGGCTCTAAGTGTTCTAGTGAAGAGTTGCACTTTTTTTACTTTAAATCAAAAGCTAAAAATGATTTTAGTGCTCAAGGCATGTTGAAAACCAAGACAGGCCAGAAGTCAGGCCTCTTGGGCCAAACAATTAACCACATTAGGAATACAGAGAGTTCTTGAAGAAAATTGAGTGTTCCTCCAGCAAACACACAAATCGTAACAAAGCAAACCAGTTTTATTGCTGATTTGGTGAATTTTTTTTTTTTTTAAAGATTTATTTATTTATGCATACAAGCACTGGGGTACAGGCCAGAGGTGTACGGGGGTGAGAGGACCCACCACAGAGAGCGGGGAGCAGAACAGGCAGATCAACAGAAGTACACTGCTGAGGGGAGCAGCGGGCAAGGCAGGAGAGGTCTGCTGCGCCATATGGGTCCCCCCCCACTGGCCGGCAGCAGGGATTGAACTCGTGCTGCAGTGGCTGTGATTCGCTTCATAGTGCGTTGCCCAACCCACTGCGCCCCCAGGGAGGCCCATTGGTGAATGTTTTAATGGTCTGTATAGAAGATCAAACCAGCCACAATACCTTAAGCCAAAGCCAATCCAAAGCAACTTTCCTATGAAGGGAGCTGCAAAAGAAAAGTTTGAAGCTAGCAGAGGTTAGTTCATGAGGCTTAAGAAGCCATAAAAATAAAAAAGCAGTAATAAAAAAGTGCAAGGTGAAGCAGTGAGTGCTCAAGTAGAAGCTGCAACGTTATTAAGATCTACCTAAAACCATGGATGAGGGTGGCTGCATTAACAGACTTTCAATATAGACGAAGCATCCTGATATAGGAAGATACCATATAGGACTTTTATAACTAGACACAGTCAGTGCCTAAAGTTTCAGAGGATGGACTGTTCTTAGGGACTAACACACTTGGTGATTTGAAGTTGAAGCCAATGCTAGTTTACCACTTTGAAAATCCTAAGGCCCTTAAGAATTAAATCTGCTATCTGCACTCTACAAAAGGTATAAAGTCTGGATGACAGTTCATCTGTTTACAA
The DNA here is from genome assembly GCA_019455555.1 of Galemys pyrenaicus. Classification (NCBI taxonomy): domain Eukaryota; kingdom Metazoa; phylum Chordata; class Mammalia; order Eulipotyphla; family Talpidae; genus Galemys; species Galemys pyrenaicus. Next base: position 4,987,954 of record JAGFMF010011958.1, read on the forward strand.
TATTGCTTTACTGAGCTTACTGCTCAGAAAAATTGCTTTCAAAACGTTAGTATTCATTGACAACACACCCATTTATCCAAGAGCTCTGATCAAGATGTACAAGATTAGTGGTTTTTTTATGCCTACTAATACAACTTCTTTTTGTGTAGCCCAGGGGTCAAGTAATTCCAACTTTCATTATTTAAGAAATATATTTTTAAGGCTATAGCTGTCAAAGTAAATTGAAAACATTTTGGAAATTATTAACCATACTACACGCCATCAAGACTACTCATGATTCGTGGGAGGTCAAAAATGTCAACATTAATGAGTTTGGAAGTTGATTCCAACGCTCGTGGATGACTATGAGGGGCCCAATACGTCAGTGTGTAAGTTACTGAATACATGATGGGAATAGTAAACTAGAATCAGAAGTGGAGCCTGAAGCTATTGCAAGTGCTGCAATCTCATGAGAAAATGAATAGATGAGAAGTTGCTTATTATGAGCAAGTAGTGGCTGCTGGTGAATATGCTGCAAACATTGTTGAAATGACTACAAAGAACTTAGAAAATTTGTAACTTAGTTGATAAAGTGGTGATAGAGTTTGAGAGAAGTGACCCCGAATTTCAAGTTCTGTGGGTAAAACGCTACTATCCATGCTACAGCATCCCATACTACAGAGAAACCTCTTATGAAGAGGCAATCATTGTGGCAAACTTGTTTTATAAAACTGCCACAGCCACCTTGCTCTTCAACAACCATCACGCTGTCACCAGCCATCAAGGTAAGACCTTCCACCAGCAAAAAGATTACAACTTGTTGAAGATGAAGGTCAGAATTTTTTAGCAATGCTACTGCACACAATACTACAGCATAAACAACTCTCATATGCACTGGGAAACAAATTTATGACTCACATTATTGCATAATTCTTTTTGGAGTGCTCTGGAATCTGCAGTATCTCTTAGGTGTGCCTGTACTGTGTATTACACGAAGAATAAAAGCTATAACGGTGTTTACTAGCTTGTTAATCCAGGCTACACTCTTCATCTATAATATTGTTTTGTAGGTTTCTGCTGTCATTACCCTGCATTTTTCCCTAGTCAAGGGAATAATGATCTCTAAAACCAAAGGAAAGGCATTTTGAGAACACAAATAAAATCCTTTACTCTGTAACAAAATAGAAAGATCCAAATAGTTTATACTTCCCCACTTTAGATGTGATATAACTTAACCTGGACTGATTTTTGTCAGTGTTTTAGATGTTCCAAAATTTCCTCAGATAATGAACTTGAAATTTTAATGTTTTGGGTTTTGCCTTTTATCTAATCTTGAAGTGTTAACTTACTATGTTTTGGATTACCAACACTTTTGTGAAAAGCTTGAACCTGGGATAAGGAATTCTTAAAGTACAGGAAGGCAGTTAATCATTTCAGTTCCTCTGGCAGAAAGTAGCTTACCTGGATTTCCCTTGTTTGTCACATTAATTTGCTCATACACTCATCTTTTGATCTTTGATATCCTTTTTCTTCAGAAAAAAATCTTCCTAGCTTGCACCATAATCTTAGTTCAAGTCACAACAGGGGCTAAAAAAAGTTAAGAATCCAGTCGTAAAGTGTATACAACTCAAAATAGAGCTAATGAAAAGATGAAAGTAATTTGCTGGAAATGAAACCCCACAGCTCAACAAAAGCCAAGTTTGGTTTATTTGAATGGTTTCATTAAATAAGTCTACAAAGGTAACAAACTGAAGCACAAAGCGCAATCTTACAAGAAGCGCAACACCCAGAGTTAGTGCAAAATGTACAATTAACGGCTGCTGAGAAACCCCCAAGGTTTGAATTCAGTTTATTTGTTTTTTTTAAACAGTGTACATTGTTAAATAATGTAAGGAAAACATTTATAATTCAGAAAGTTTTTTTATGTGGAAAAAGATACTCAAAGTGTACTATTAACACAAATAATTTAAACAGTTCAGTAGCACTAGTTCATTCCTCTAGGCTTCAGTTATTTCATCCACAGGAGGGAAAAAAAAAATCAACAGTAAATAAAACCAGTTTTCTTTCTGTGTGTGAGTGAAAAGACCTCAAAATTATTAAACCAAAATAACAAAACAGTAAATGTGCTGCATTTGGCTCCCTTGTTCCTCTGGTAAAAAGTATTGTTTAATTTGTCTTAGGTGGTCTGTTTCTCAATTACTTGGCACCTTCTTTGTGCTATCCTTACGTCTCCCCAAACATGGTAAGCAGAGAATAAATAAGTAAACAACCTTGAAGCAGGGCTTGGAACCCCTGCCCTTTTCATTTTTACTTCCTAAAACCTTCAGCTTTCATTTGCATCATTGGGACGGAGGCTAACTTAAAGGAACGACATAGAACACAATAGCCAACCAGGCTCTTCCTAATGTGGTGAATCCTGGGATGTGCTGTTGAGGTGGGTAAGAGGTTGGAAATATGTCCATATCCCAACTCAAGAGTCAAGAGAAGAAGCACCCAAAATTAAGTCTTTTCCAATCGTCAGAGATAATAGAGATCCCAATCTTAGCCAATTAGGAGAGTATATCCTGAAAGCTCTGAAAATAACAGAACTGCCCATTATAACTAGGCACTGTACTATATAATACTGGTTGGCTGCAGTTATTATTTAAGGAGAATAGCTGTTTTATATGAAAATGTGAAAATATCAGCTGCAATTCTAGAAACGTGGCACAAGAGATTATGACCCTGCAACCTTTGGATAGCTCATAGGAAATGGATAAATAAGCATTCTTTCCTATAATGCTTAATTCAGACGTGAGTCCACTGTCCACAAAATAGATACCCCAAGCTGAGAAATGCATGGTACATGTTCAACAAGAGGAAATTAATCCAGTTTTTTCTTAGAGCAACTTTCTCCATCTATGACTTTTCACTATCACATTTCCCATCTTAAATACTAGCCCCCACCCCTTTCCCTTTATATTCATTCAGTCATGCCTTCTAGGTCTTATCAGTATTTTAAAGCCCAGCTTAAATAAGATTTATGGTAACCATTGGCCAGGCACCACATATCTTCAAGACAAGTCTGTTCTCCCATTCCTTAGTCTTTTTCTTTCACTTATCACACACCACCCTTAATCTTTTATTAAACTGCCCAATTTTGTTACCACACCCCCTCACTGTTCTAGAATAGAACTTTCTGCTTTCAACCACTGATGTCAACTTAACTTCTTACCCTACACATCTTACATCTGCTCTAGACAAAATTGTTGAATGACTGAAAAAAAAACCAAAAAAACAAAAAAACCAAAAACTTTCAATTTCCCTTTGGTATAATCGACTGCTGGGGTCACATGGACCACATGCCCTTTGCTGATCTGGGGTCTGATGAGAATTTGATGCTAATGGCAGAAGCAATAGAAGTCCAAGGCACTAAAATATCCAGCAAGCAATACTGGGAGAACAGAAGTATTCAAGTACAGTAATTTATACAATTTTACATTCACATTTATTTATCTAATACAATGGAAATACAAAGGAAAAAGTTAAAGTGTCTCAATAAGTAAAGGACAGAGCTAGTTTTTTTTTTTCAACTTTTTAAACCTTTCATATTTTACTCTTAAAACTACTGTTGTCCAACAACATTTATATATCACAGTGTTTCCACATCAAAACTGATGGCAAAGTTACATGTCCGCAGGGAACTTATTTTTTTTTTTCCTAATTGCTAATGCTGCAGTCGAAGCTGCTAATGTTGTTTGCTTAAAGCACTAATGACCTATCATAAGAAAGGGTTGAAACCTCAGTCCCCTGGTGTTTTTCACTGGGCTCTAAAGAGAAAAAAAAAAGGGAAAGAGGAAAAAAAAGGGGAGGGGGAGTCAGGTAGGAAAAAACCCAATAGTTTTTTTTTTCCGTCTTGTGGTTTAGATTCTTGAGGGAATAGGGATTTGGGGTGGGTACCAAAACTCAGAGCTCCACCCACTTGAAAATGTAGAGGGGTGTGGTTTTCCACTGAGCTCTCTAGTAGCTTTCTAATAAACACAATTCTCTTTCCCAGCCTTTGATGTTGGGTATAGATAAATAGAAAAGCATAGTTTGAAGCTGCCCCATCACAAGAAAGCTGCTCTTTTCTTCTTGTCCCACTCCAATAAATGGTGATGGGAGGGAGGTTCTCCATTCTGAGGGTTCTAAGCGGTATGAAAAACATTCCTTTCTGGCAAGAAATAACCAGTTAAATGCAGCACTAGTAGTTAGTATATAGGCTACTTTTCCATCCCCTGTCCCCCTCCCCCACCCCCCAGCATTCCATCTCCTGCCCCCAAATCTACTCAGTTAATGTCTCTAGGTCTAAGTGGTCCTCAGGTTGGAACCTGGGGGGTTGCTGATGGATTTCTGCAAATTGCTGATGTTGAAATTCTGTAAGGAGGCAGTTCCCACAGGCTGGAACTGACCAAGTGGCTGTGGTGCTGGGCCACCTGTTCCGCTCCACTGAGTGCTAAAGGGGGGAGCTGGAAAACCGTACTGCTGTGGGGGGCACATAGACTTGGTGAAGTGACCTAGAGAGGTAGCTGATGCTGCAGAGATGGGGGCAGAGCCACCCAGGTTTGAGGTCATGGAGGAACACAGCTGACCAGGTGCAGAAAACTTCCTTGCCATTCCAGGGCCCTGAAAACAAAACAATTGCATGTAAAATATGGTGTGGTTATAACACCCATGTTATATGTAAAATGGGTGATATTCAAATATAGTTCCAGAACTGGACTCTTCTAATCTTACACAGTATAGCAAAGCCAAAACCAAACCTTCCATAACAATTATCAGCTCTTTATATTTAACAGTATGTATGTGTGTATGTGCAGGCAGTTCAGGGTGTTGGAGGAAAAGGGAAGAAAAGTTGAGATGATTGATAGGAATTCAAGAAAGGAAAAATATAAGAGTACCTGCGTAATTTGTCATGTCTTTCTAGAAGTGTTAAAATTTATGAGCTCCTAAAAAGACCACAGCATCAAATTTTATGTGCTTACATAGGTAATTTGCATCAACTTTGATTCAGATATGTTGCTAAATGATATTCTGATACATTAGGAAAATGGCAAAAAGGGAAGACTTACCTCATAATTCATGTGTCCTTTGCTTCCTCTCCTGCCTGAAAGGTTCATGGCATCTCGGGCCCAATTGTCTACCAACTTGTGCAGGTCATCTGTGAATGTGCCTTTCCTGCTGGATGTCATGGCAGGAGGCTGAGCTTGGGCAGCTTGGCTGTTCACTGTTCCCCCGACAGTGTTTGTGCTGCTCGTCCCTAAAGTTGAAAAGAAGGAACAAACAGAATACAACCATTAAAAGAGTGGGTTATAATTTCAGGAAGAGGGAAAAACTTCACGATATGATGGATGGCAAGCCACAGAATGGGGAGAGGACAAACTGGGAAGCCATGCAAGAAAGGAAGGTTCCAAGGTCTTATTTAACCAATAGTTTTGGCATAACAGCATAATGAAAACAGATTCTCTTCAGGAGCTGCCGATAATGCTAAACAACTCAGGATGATAGGCACAAAAGGTAGGTACCTCTTAATGCCTATTTTCACATGTTTTAAGAGTAATGAAATCTACTGCAGTATTCTAGTCCCAGCATCATATTGATGGTTAATGAGGATAGGTGCTTTAGGTTATTACAGGGCAAAGAAGATTTCTTGTGCATTGGGACAGGATTAAAGTTGAAATTAAAGGGAGGGACACAAAGATAGATGCTTTGCCCAGGAAAAGATGAGGTTCCCAAATCATGTGGATACTGCTACAGTCTTTAGCCATTCTTTAATACAAAGTGGTAAGAGAAGTAGCAGCTGCTGTTCAAAAATACCTTTTTCACCTGGAACCAAAAGCATAAATTTGTAAACAAACTTTAGGCATTAAACCTCTTCCAGTTTCCTATGAATAAAGAACCATAATTACTCATGAGGAAGATTCTTTATGGTGTACCTGGATCTTTCAACTCCAGGAAGACATGGTTTTCCTGAAGATGACCTTGTTTCAATTGGTTCAAGGGTTCTCACCCACTCCCTCCTCCTCTTTCCAAAAGAGCAAGCACTCTCATGTGGAAGCAACAGGAACATTCAGCTGAGGTGGGGGTGCAAAAGGGAGGGGGAAGCTTTGAGGTTATGATGAATTATATTTCTACAGTTTGATAAGAAAGAAAAGGAATCTGTGTCCTGCCTGATTTCGGCTCTGCTGGAGGGCACACTGAAGGGTATTCGAAGAGGCAAGATTTAGGGAAGAGGAAAAGAAGAGTCATGGTCTTGTTTTTCTTTTTTTAATCCCTCACCCCCCCACTTTCTTACCAGATCTCACACTTGCTGCAGGATGAATAAAAGCTACCAAAGTAAATTGTGAGCCCTTTACATCTTAAGATACCCAAGTAATACTGGGGCTAAATAAATGCATACAGTTTCCTGCTTTCAAGATCAAAGCAGCACCAGAGCACAGCAGAAAACCTGAAGTAACTCTGCCATTTAAAAGTTCTTTATAATCCATTGCTGCTCTCAAGTCTATACCCTATCAACCATGAGTGGCATACACAAGCATGACTGTCCTACAATAATAGCTAATTCTGTGGTGAAGCTGCAGAGTAAGGAAGGTCACATGCTTCTTATCACCTAAGCAAGATCTGGAAGCATTGCAGTGTGTATATCAGGTCACTTCTTGGTGCCTGCTGGAACCACCATGAGATTGTTACTGCACATACAAAGTAAAGGGAGAGTAAGTTCCTCTAAGGTACAGGAAACCCAAGTGGTAAAGTCAAGTAGAGGAAACAGCCTTCCTGGAACAGCAAGAGTTAAGACAGTGGTGGAGTGGGAAGCACAGGCAATGAGGATGAGCAGTCATGATAATGATAAAATCCAGAAAGCAAGCATATTACATGCATGAGGACTATCATCCTGCTTGAATGATTATTGCTTGGTGAGCTTGATAATGAAATGATCAAAAGAAACAAATCACAAATATGCAGAGCTGTACCAAAAGCATAATACAATAAACTGAACAGAGGTAAACACTGATAATTCACAAAGAGCTCATGCTGGAAGTCACACTTCTCTAGTCTCATGCTAGTTGCCTTTGACGCTATGAGGCCCCTTTATTATCAAATTTCATGTGTATATATATTATACAATACTGAATTCTGAAAGTAGTGTTTATGCTATCTAGAAGAGTCAACCATAAAGTAAACCTATTCTGGCTTCTGAAAAGAGGTTTTCCCATTAACAAGGGAAAATAAACATCTCTTTGAGATCAGAAATCAACTCCTGGGATAAGCAGATTTGTCTATAAAAACTAGGAGAATGGCTAGTCCATTTAGTTCATTTTAGTAGTAAAGTTTAAGAACACTGTGACAGAAATATTTCTCAGAATGATGCTTGCCTTCCATGCTTTTGAAGTTTCTACCATAAAAAAATCTATTAAAAATTTTCCCTTTCTATATATAACATTTCTCCACCTCCATGCCACCAGCTTCTAGTAACAATAACCTATTATGAGCCACAACTTACTGTATCCTAAATATAATTTTCTTGATATTCTAGGAAGCCTGCTGGGTTGTTAACTCTCTGCACTAATGAGAAGTCACTAGTTTAAGAAACTGAACAACAAAATAGTGTTTCTCTCTTCATCAACCCAGCAGACTATCTCCCACAGTGATGTGAAGATATGAACTTTTTGCATGTTTTTATCACTGATGATTTATTTCCTAGTTGGTAGAACAGTGGCCAGCACAAATGACTATTTCCTAAAGGAGTTAAGCATTCGTATCTCTATAAACATTCAATGGCATTATCAATCCATAACCAGCTCTGTGCTAGGTTTGGAAGGGATTATCACTGAAAGCACTGACTATGAGGTGATTTCTTAATCTGGAAGTCAGTAGTAACTAAGCAGGTTAGAGAACATATTAGAAAAGGGTGCAAAACTAGACAGATGGAAGTTGAAATTAGGGCATTATGAAGCTTCAAAGTACAAAGAACCATGGATAACAGGCTTTGTGATAAAGGGTAAAGTAAGAGAAAGAAAAGATAATTACTACAGAGCTGGTTGCAAGGACAGACTTTTTTCACCATCTTCCCTGAAGCACAAAGAAGAGAGCATTGTGTTAAAGATAAAGAAACATCAGTGTAAAATACTTAGAATCTTTAAACGGCACACAAAAACCCAGCAAGAGAAAGCAGGAGGGGAGACAGACTGGTAGGACCTGAGCTCTTGCTATAGATAGTTAGATACAGGTATATCTAACTGGCTGTTATCTTTAACATTATTATCTGATAACCTGGTATTTGGCTGACACAGTTTCTACACCCAATTATTACAGTGAAAAGAATAATGCCCTGCAATAAACTCTAGTCTCTCAGGTCTCACTGCTTGAATTTCAAATACCCAAGCAGTCTTTCCACTGACTCTGTCTCACTTTCTGTTTCTCTTGCTGGTATTAAAAAAAAGCACTCAATTAAATGCATTAGCATTATAAGTACTCTCATTATAGTTCAAAGTTAATATGGCGATCGCATTTCCATATCCTAAACATACATACTAACCCCTTGCCCCTCTATAAAAATCTTTACAAGTTATGTGGAAAACAAGCAACTTTTCAACGTAAATAAAGCAGTAAGCCAAGCCGTGCTTTCAAAACCATTATATATTTTGAGAGAGTAGAATAACGCATCTAAAACTAGTAAGCCTCCCCACCTCCTACATCCTGTTTTTTCCCCATATTTGCTTCAAATCTACCTTTTGGCATTTATTCACCATGGCTTATATGATGTATTTTGAATCACCTTCAACAGATGTAGGCTCACTTATCTTAGACCCAAAAAGAAGTAGTAAGATTTATTATTTATAACTACTTTCATTTGAACGGTAGTGTATTATCACCTACCTTTATGAATTAATTGATTAATCTGAAGTCATACCTGTCACACTGTATTTCACAAAAAATGCCCTGGTTCTCTTCCTTTCCTTAGACATTTTGGGCTATCTTAACATAGAGCTGACATGCCGCATCGTCCCTAAAATACTTACTCCCTACAATTAATTTCTTTTTATCTTTCCAGCTGGACAAATAAAAGCTATATAAGTGCCAACTTGCTAATATGCTTAGTCCAGCCTAATCTAACCAGAAAAGTTATGGAGTCAAGTGCTCTAAAATCAAACATGCTTGCAAAACTACCAATTTGGTAATGCCATTCTTCTTTGTTAATAGCCCTGGACTAGTGACAATTGTGGCCTAAGGACCTCTGAACCACACTAAGAAACAGTGATGGCATTAGCACATGCATTAAAAAAGCACTTCATAACCACATCAGAAGTTTGAGGTCTTAACAGAGAAGATCTTTATCCAAACTCTAGCAAAGGTTTTCTATTTAGTTTTTTTTAAAATTTTTACTTCAATATAAATTTATTCCTACCTACTATGGGCTGGGTAAGCACTGGCTAATTGGAGGGAAACAATGTGGGCTTCCCAAGTGCTACTAACTTTTCTGTACAAGATCGATTTTACAACTTTAGATAATGGGCATCATATTAATTTTGCTTATGAGGAAGATAAGCTAAGAGGTTGGGTGAGTCACTAGTTTTTTTTTTTTTTAAGATGAAAGCTGAGACATCCCAGTAATCATGTTGAAAAAACCATTTTTCACTTGCATGACTTTTGGTTTTTAAGAGAATAAAAGCTTTATCAGAGTAAGTATTCCAGAACTACTTCTGAAACTACTGATCTTATGGAGTTAAAGGATAGTGGTGATAAAGGATCCCATGATGACATTCTAGCACCTTTCCAACTGATGGTTTAGGTTTAACTGAGAAGAAAAAGATTCCCAACTACTCTGAAAAAGAACAGAAACAGGATATAATTTTTACCTGCTGCTGGGCTCTAAGTGCATGATGATCAAGATGCTTTCTGTCACTTCTAACTCCAGAGCAAGGGGAGTACTGAACAGCACTATCGGGTTTAGCCATTAGCATTCTAATGCCACAGCAGTCTATACAGCCTTGATATCAAATCTACCCTCTGGAAGGTATTAAGGGATGAAGAAGCATTTCTATCAGAAAGTTAGTATGAAGTTTCTAAAAACCTATTATTATTTCTACAACTTTTATCATAACTAACAGAGACCCAAACTTCTGAGGGTAACAGTAGTTTCAGCCAAGCCTCTAAGTAGATGATATACAAAGAGACAAATGAAAATGAACTGCGTGAACATCAGATCCAAGCAGCAGAAAAACAAGGACGAGGAAGGAGTAAAGGTGTTACACACAAAGAGCCAAGCAGGGCGTACTCAGAAATCGGGTCCTCCTGCCACCAGGTTTGAATGTCACCTGCTCAGATGCACAGTTAAACTTCGCACAGCCTGTGAGAGGGGGAAAAACAGGGAAGAACAGAGAGAAGAGACAGAACACAACTACGAGATGTTAGAAACTTGAGGCTGGAGTGGTGAAATGCACTAAGATGGCACACAGAAGAACAAGCTTCTAGGGAAAGGTCAGCTATGTAGCACAGGAAATATTAGGCCTCAGTTCCCTCCAACTGCAAAATGCCCAAGCTTTTCTCAGTGGGAATAATGCTAGCTTAGTTTGCACCTCTACCAAGCAAGCACATTCCTTTTGTGAAGAGATAATGTAATCTCTAGTTTGTATGATACTGTGGCAAAAGCACCTAAGCTAGTTATCTGTATTTTGTTTTGTTTCTTCCTACCCAGACACCCAACTCTTCAATTTTTGTTAGACTACTACTAGAAGTCTTTTCCTCAACAGTAATGTTTTGAGTGCTCATTAGGAAACTAAACTATATTTGGAAAATAGATTATGGATAGAAAATTGAAGTGCAGGGCTATTCAATCTTAGTATGTTATTCCCAAATTTGAAGGTCAAAAAGGTACACACTGGCCAAGCAAACTGCTAAAGCAGTTTCAAAAACTGCTAAAACTCCTCAGAATTTGGTTATAGAAATCTCAGTATTGTATTAAAGCATTAAGCTCCAAGTCCAAATCTTATATCTGTCACAGGTGTGACTTTTTGCTGTAATCTCTTGAAAAACGGTATTTCACCTGATGGGAGCAATGAGCCCACCCAATCACCACCCAACTTTCCCTTTCAGCCCCAAAGATTCATAACCGTAAAATACACAGGGTGTTTTCAAGTAAGCTGGTCTTTCAACCTACCTTAAACAATAGGTTACTTTTCAGGTTTTCGTCCTAGATTTGGCAATATCACCATTTAGATGTTTTTTTGGGTGATGGTTGCTTTGATTTCTTACCTTGACCTGGAGCAGAAAGGCTTGGTACTGAAATGGCACCATCACTGGTAAAGGCTGAATAGAGGTTGTCACTGGAAGGAGATGGCTTAAGGGGCTGTAACAGTTGATTCTGCCCAGTTTCTGGGATGTTCCCAGGTGGGTGGAGGGTCTGTTGAGGGTGCAAGACGGAAGATGCACTCTGACCAGTAATGTTACCTGACGAAGATAAAGTGGCATGAGGAAACACATAGAACTTCCCAATGTCCCACTGAGTGAATAACACTGATCATGAGTTATAGATGATTAAAGATCAATGGGCCTCACTGACAGGAGTAGAAATGAGGAATAATATGAGAATCAACAGGTAACAGGGCTACAGGAAACCATCTCAAAAAATGATTTTGAATTTTAGATAACCTAAAATTTATTTAGATAAATCGGAGCTGAGTGAACATATATCAGATAGAAGAGAATTTCATTTTGTAATTCAATGTTCCTTTAGTTAAATCCTATTATAAAACAGAGTTGGATCATGATGCAAATAGGTTTCTTAGGCAGTCTCAGCTTAATCTTTCTTGCAAGTATGCATCAGATTAAGTACAAAAAAGATGTCAAAATTATGTAGGTGACTCATCTTGTTCTTTTTTCATTGTTTTTTTTTTTTAAATGACGTAACAATGGTCTGACATTGTATATAGTTTGAAGGTATAGGTTCATTTTTCTTGATAGATGGCTTTCAAACATTAGTTAAATGTCTTGATTTTGATTTCTCTATACTTTAGTAACTAGTGAAATAGTCCATTCAAAAAGTATGTCTAAGTTGGGATCAGAATCTAAACCGACATTCCTTATAATTACCCTCTATGAAGGAACTGTTCCTAATGTGCTAGAGGAAAAGATCTGGGTCGTTGAAAATTTACAGAGAATAAAGACCTGCTAAGAAGTTTGTAACTGCTTTCCACCATATTTACACTGAACCTGGAGAGCAAATGAGGTACAAACTCATTTCACCCTTTTCTACTTTTCAACTAGTTATCTGTTAACATTACCATAACTTCACCAGAGTAAAGAACATTGCACTTAAAATAGGCAAATTATTATTTATTACAAGAGCTTATTATGATTTAACTATTTTTCTGATTATAGCCACTAGCAAGTTTTTATTTGCTACAGATAAACCAAATAAAAACTTTAATCAAGGTATCATCATTTAAGATATACCCAAATATATATCTATGAAAATTTACATTCATCCCAGTTGAAATTATGACCAATTCATCCATTAAAAGAAGAAATGACCTAACTTTACTAAATAAAGAATAATGTATTTTTTCTACCTGTCCATGAGTTTGGTGAATATGAGATATATGAGGTACCAGGAATAGCTGAATGTTTTATCCTTAAGAACAACTATAAACAAAGCTATCAGTAAGTAGTAAGATGGACCACAATGGAATTAGTCATTATACACACCCATAGACTGAAAAAGAGGTACTATAAATATAGGAGTAGAGAAGTCAAGGAAGAAAGAATATTAGGAAAGTTAATTTTTTTGGAAAAATAGCAAATACTAAATAAATTATAAAGTTGAAAACAGAAACAAAAGATGGTATTTCATGGCTGACTTGTCCAGGATTCTTTACCTGAAAGCTGGGGGCTTTTATTCCCCAAAGAACTGCTGCGACTAGATTTGCTGCCTTTACTTTTAGTGGGTCGCCTTCTTCTCCCTGAAAGGGGAGCAGCTGGGGGGATAATGACAGCAGGGGGAACCTTGCCCAGTTTGGTATACAAAGATTCAATTTCATGTTTCTGGCGACTCTGTAGGTCTTGAATTTCTTTAAGGTGTCTATAAAGATAACCAAACATAATTTAAAAATATTACAACCATTTTTGTTCAAATAAGAACCAACAACAAATTCTTTAACCTCCATTAAAGTATTTATTTACTCATGAATCTTCCACAAATGTTTTAGCAATCTAATTTCTAATACACTGAGATTCTAATTTGTGAACTCATCTTGGTCTCCATTACCCAAGTTCTTTTTTTTTTCCCTCTCCCATGTCAAATTCTAGTAAGCTCCAAGCCAACAACATATGTTGATGGGTCAGAGGAAAAAGAGTTCCCAATTTTTGAGGTTATATGCAGGAGTATTAAGTTTAGTACTTTGATCTAAACTATAAAATATGACCAACAAAATCTACCAATAGTATCTCCATACTAAAATCTACCAATAGTATCTCCATGCTTGTGCCATCAATGAATTCATTTGGCAGACTAGTTAGTAGCTAAGATTAGGTTAACAATGATAAAATATGCTACTTTATTAGTAACAACAATACTTAAAAAATTTATAGACTTAAAAATGTGCTGAAGAAGTTCTTTAAACAGGTATTCTATGGGTGCTTATGAGTTCAAAAGAACCATATTCTGGCAACTAGCTTTCTCCTATCACCCTCTATTAGCATAGTGTAGAGAAAACAATACTAACCCAGGAACTAGACCTTAATATCCACCATTATTCTCTCATAGAAAAAAGTATACTTACTTTTCTCGTAGTCGTCGCAGCTCTAACTTTAAGTCTTCATCTTCAATATCTGACTCATTGTCACTACTCATGTAAGAGGAGTTGAATGAATTACTAAGGCTTTGACTTAGATTCTGGATAGGAAGGCTCTTTGAGCACAGTTGTTGAGGAGAGTGTGGACTACCTGAACCATCATCCACATCCCTACTTAGGAAGGCAGCCTCCAGGTCAGAAGATGGCCCATTCAGATGTGAAGGTTCAGAGAGTTCAGGCTTTTCTTTCTTTGGTATCACAGCAGGAAGAACAGTTTGTTCCAAATCCATTAAAGGAGGAGTTGCCACTGGTCCCTCTTTCTTTGCCTCAGCCATCTTGTCTTCAGTTCTTGATACAGAGAAACGACCAACTTTGTTTGCTGTAGTTGTCACCTGAAAACGTCCAACCTTGGTAGGCTGACCAGCTTCTGAGGCAGGAATTTTGTGGGTACCATCTGGCATATCTGAAGAAATGCCATGGATAGTTATCCCATTAGGCTCTGGCTTCACCAGGGTACTCTCTGGACTACTACTTGATAGCACTGAGGACTCCGAAGTGCTGGACTCAAAATGAACAGACTTTGCATCTTCTGACTTATTTTTACCTTCTCTCTGAGCATCATCCATTGTTACTGAAACCTGATAAAAGAGTAAAAGTGAGATTCAAAAGCAAAGTTCCCAGTATTCAATTTTTATCATGGCTCATAAAAAAAAAGCCAGGGCCTCCCTGTTGGCACAGTGGGTTAAGCAACGCACTATGAAGCAAATTGCAGCCACTGCAGCATGAGTTCGAGCCCTGCCGCTGGCCAGAGAGGTGACCTACATGGTGCAGCAGACCTCTCCTGCCGTGCCCGCTGCTCCCCTCAGCATTGTATTTCAGTTGATCTGCCTGTTCTGCTCCCCACTCTGTCTCTGGTGAATCCTCTCACCCCTACCCCATACCTCTGGTCTGTACCCCAGTTTTTGTGTGCATAAATAAATAAATCTTAAAAAAAAAGAAGTCACTTCATTTCTTAGTCACTGAATAGACTGGCTATCTGTTTAAACAGTTCCTCCATCTCTGACTATGAAAATAAATTGAATACCACTACAAAGAACAATATTATCTGTACTGAGATGCAGATAATGCATGGCTGGCTAAAGTATATGATTTACTCTCATTTCTCATGTTACACAAAGGACCCAGGTTTATGTCTAGTACAAACATAAATAATAGGTCATGAAATCTTGAAGGCTGCTTATGAATGAGGAAAGCTACAAAAATTAAATATAATAAATATTAAATGACAGCTGAGCTTCAAAAATCAACACAGCTAAGTGGTACTACAAGGAGGATCCAGAACCTTCTAAGTCATTTATATATAAGCACAAACCCAGCCCAGTTACAAACTCTTAAAATATCAATTTACAAACAAGGAAAACCTCACTTACTACCCCCAACTCCCAAGACTATCATGAGAATAAATGGAAAGTAGCTGTGGAAGCAGTTAGAAAATTTTAATTGTTTTCAAAGCTTGTTTGGTATTAAGTACTAAGAGTCAGAAAATGCTCACTCGTTGGAACAGCTAGAAAAATGATATGGTATCATATAATGCTGACTCAGCATTTCCACTTTAGAAAGTAACCCTAAAAAATTTCCTAAACATTGAAAACATTTTTATATATAAAAATGTTTACTGTTATTTCATTTATTATGTTAGAAAAATTAGAAATAACTCAATGACTAACAGTAGGAGAATGATTAGGTAAACTAACTATTAGATAGGGAAAAAAGCTGCAAAGTATCATTTAGAAGATAACCAGGGTCAATTTTAGATAATACACATGTGTACAAGAAAAAATATACTCCTAAGAGTAATCTTGGGGTGGGAGTGAGGGGGGTAGGGAAAAAAGGGAGAGCAGATAGGATTATTTAGTATATTTTTACTATTCTAAGTAACCTATATTTAAATTAGCATCTATTATTTCCCTAAGAGGGGAAAACGATAAAAATTTAGAAGTGCTATATAAAAGAAATATATTATTGTATTGGAAATTATGTCACAATAGGTAAGAAATATTTTTATTATATACACTCCCCCTCTGGCAAAAGAGGATATTAATCATCTTACTTGAAATCTCCCCATCTTAAAAACACCAGCTCCTGAACTAGTTGTGAGGACAGGGCCTTCTGTGACTTGAGGAACTGAAAGACAAGGAGGAAACAACTTAAATTAGCATCTTTTTAGTTAGTTTCTTTTTCTTATCCCTTTGGCCAGAAATATGGCAAGATTAAACTATGTATCAGACAAAAAAAATTATTAGAGGTGAAAAAATTTCCTTACCCTTGCCTCCCTCCCTTTTCTGTAGGCTTTGTCCAGCAAAGACAAAGTGATATTATTTGCTGTACTACTAGATTTATTTTTAGTCTACAGATTTATCACCAATGTTTTACCTTTCCTTTGTATATATGCACAGATGATAATGGCATCACTTGAAGGAATGTAAGCTGTATGTTAGTAAAACAGATTCCCAAGTTAACTATAACATTAAGAAATACTATAAAAAAATAGGGTAAGAGCAGTAAGAATTCAGTTATTTAATTCAAAGATAAAATAAATGGAAGGAATGATATGATTTCCCCTAAAATATTAAGGCTCCATTTTAAAATGAAAACCAGCTATGCAAAACTAGTTTATGCAAAATCTTAAAACAGGGCAGTATAGGTGTCAGACTCATAGATATGTACTTCTGAGCAACTTTGAAGTATTTCCTCCTCTTTCGTTCTTTCTAGGGGCAATCATTTAATTCTAACAATATTATAACTACACCAAAATTTTCTTTATTTTATATAACTGGTAGATTACTGACTTTGATACTTCCATTTTAGTGATATATATCAGGTCATTATATATAAATGTCTCCATTTTTTTTAAGGGTTGTATAGTGTTATGCTGTATAAATGCATCGTGTGTGTGAATAATTTTTTAAAAGGTACCATATTTTAATAGTGAGTCCTACTGATGGATATTTAAGTTATTCAGAACTTCTTGGTATAATGAAAGTTCTCTAATATTCTTTTATAGATCTGTGGAATACCTAAAAATGAAAGTATTGAATCATTTCCATTGACCACTTTGCTAGACATTACTAAACTCATCTCCAAAAAGGTTGTAAACTTCTAAATTTACCAATGAGAAATGAGAAATCTATCACTTGTGGTGTTAACTTTTCGTTTCTGTTATCATGAAGGGAGCTAAACTATTTTCATGTCCAAATTTCTTTTTCTGATTCTTTGGATTATATTTTGGTCCATGCTGCACTTAATAGAAATTTTACATTAGCAAATTAGTCCTTTTTGTGATATGAATACACACACACACATCACAGTTGTATATTTTTGTTTGGGCCAAATATTTTATTTTGCATGTAGATTTAAATTTTTTTACTGTTTCTAGGCTGGGTGTTAAACTAAACATCTTCCTTTACATCAGGGATCAGCATGCTATGATCCATGAACCACTACAAGTTTCTGTAAATAAATTTTATTGGAACACAATGTAACACAATCATTTATATATTGTCTATTGTTGTTTGGGGGCTGCTTTAGGGGATCTGAGGAGTTCTGCGAAAGCCTGTATGGTCAGCAAAGTCTAAAATATTTACTGTCTGTCCTCTTACAGACTGCTCTATAGAGTTTAAAAAAAAAAAGAAAAATATCTTACAGTATTGTTTTTCCTATCATTTTTCATCTTTGATCCATCTGGAATTTCTTTTGGTGTAGACTAGTGATCTATAGTTGCTTTTTTCCAGATGGCTGGTTGTACTGAACCATTTACTGAAACCTTTCCTCACTGAATTTGAAGGTCACACTTTCATACTTTGAATTCTCTTTCAGTCAGTCCATTTCTAGATCTTTTTAGTCCAATTATTTTAAGTGACTTATTTTAAAATGAGAGTCAATTCAGAATGTAATTGCCTTGAAAATCTAGAGGTCTCCAAATGAAATTTAGCATTTAAGGAAGAGCGAACATGCAGGTAATTTTATTTTTATATTAGGATGATATATTATTTATGTCTGATGGTGTTTAGGATGAATATATCAATACTGTAAAGACAGAAAATTAACATTAAGCAAGGGCTATCCAAAAATCACACTGAATAATTATGTCCTACATTTAATTATTTTCACTTATGAATATAAATAATTTGGAAAGAAAAAAAGACAAAAAACCAGAAAAAAAATCTCCATCTTTTGTGTGGCTGACAAATGGTGTAAGTTGATATGAAAGTATGACTAAGCACATGGTGATAAAAGTTCTAATACATTTTGTATTAATTTTTACAAAATAAAGTTGGAAATATGGCTGTTGAAAGAGATTTATTTATGAACATGCCAATTCTAAACACTCCAAAATAGGTAAAAATAATGCTTTTAACTTCAATAAATGGAAATTTAGAGATGTGTGTTTCTATCACCCATGTTATTTAGAGTTATCTCTTATTTCTATATTATCTGGTGAAAAACAATTATAAAAGATTTATTCCTTTACTAATATTTCATGCTCTTAATAATGGTATCAATGTTTCTTCATCATGAAATATGTAAAAATGTTCCGTAAAATAGTCTCAAGTATATCTACATTCTTAAGAGATGTCTTTGTAACAGTAACTTCCACAATCAATTTATATGGAGGGCTGGAAGTGGTAATTAACTAAGAAGGATGCCTCTTACCATCCTTCTGAGGCTGTGCTCCTGCTTCTGTAACTGCTGTTGGAGCCACCATGGACACAGACTGCAAAACATAGACAGAGACACCACACAATCTTTAGTTTCAGTCATTCTTAAACTTTTATCCTGCTACTTTCCATCTGGTCTTTATAAATGGCAGAAAGAAAAAATGGGGCAGAAAGAAAGACAGTATATATGTGAAGAAACACTTATGTCTGGAGGAATTTTCTATATTATTTTTATAAGAGGCTAAAAGTAAGTGCTGTAAAATAAGACAGATTTTTAAAAGGAAATTTTTAGGTTTCACTCTTCTACATTGCTTACTTTTTTTCACAGAATACTTGGGTATTCAGCGAAAATTAATCTAAATGAAGAACTTAAAAGTATAATTTCCTCCAAAGCTTAAATGCAAAACCATAGGATTGATCTCTGGTATAATTCCAATCAGAGGCAAGACAACAAAGTATCTTTCAAATCAAATATTTCCCATAGCTACATTATTGGATCAGTGTTACTCTTTCGTTAGTCTGTCTCATTCTATTGGCTGGAATAAGCAAAGAGGATGAGTATGTATTAAAGATACTGATAATGGTCAGAGTATTTAATGTTCCAGCAATATACTACACTAGGGTCATGGGAAGATTTTATCAAGATTTTCAGAACTTATACCAACCGCAGATGTCACTGTAATAGTTTCTGGACTAAGTGTTCTTCTCAACTGAGCATCAAGATCTTCTAGAGGTTGCTGGGACTGCATGAAAACACCCACAATAAGATTAGATTTTGGCATATTCAGAGCTGCTATATATAGCCAATTATTGAAGACATACTGTTTTGTGCTTTAGATTAACACAATATAACATCTATGTATTCACTGAATACAAATTTCAACATCCTGTATCAAATTTAGTTGAAATGGCTACATGATTTACCATCTCAAAAATTGTATTAATCTCTCAAAGCCTTAGAGAGACACTTAGCTATATTTATGTTTTCAGAGTTTCAAAGTTTCTTTTTGCCATCTACATATGATATTACTCATAATGATAGAAAAATTGTCAGTCTTCTTTTTAAAGGTATATTCTGCAAAATTGATCAGGATTTATTGATATACTTAGGATAGCAGCTTTGTCCATCTTTCTGAGAACGTGTCCTTATAACTAAAAGATGGAATGATCATATATGTCACTATCAACCGATGTTATGTTTTCAAGTCTTAACAATTTAACACTTTATATATATAATAGATGGCAGCAAGGAGGAACTGAGGCCTGGGCATTCATTCTATCCTAGAGAGGTCTCAAATCACCAACCCACAACCGTAACGTTTTACCCTTTGCCAGTATCTAACCCTACATCTATTTGGGCTTCTACCAACTTATTCTTTCACAGCCTTATGCCTCTGTATGTAGATGCTATCACTGACCAAAGCCACTCCACATATCTTATCTATTGTTTTTCATACCTTGACTAGTCTTAGTTCAAATGCCAAGTTTTTATATAAAAGATTTAAAACTCCTAATTTATATACTTTCACAATGCAACTTTTTCAAAATTTAGTATCTGACAAATTGGTTCTCTGTTGGAGTCAATAATCTCCTATGGCAAGTTATTTAAACCATGTCCTATTATATATCTGGGATGGAAGAAGTAGGGATAATTCAGACTTCCCAAGTTAGTAATTTACCATGGTGGTTTTTTCCCCTTAACATATGATACTAAAATAAATTCCTAATTTAGTTTCAATGCTTATTAGAGTTTGTCCCATATCTAGAACTTTCCGAAGTACATTGGATACAATGGATTCACAATGGGTATTTTCCTTATGGAAATTAACTAAATGTGCTGGGTGGGTGGTGGAATAGGAAAAGTAAACAATAATTAAAAATTGTAGGCAATTCTGACTACCATTCCATCAAAAGAACAGAACTAAGTATTAAGAGGGAACTCTTATATTCATGTTGCTGGTTTCAGTTCCTCTACAAGTAATCTTCTGTTAGCTGAACTATGCGGTTTTTGTACTTAAAGATATAATACATATTTCATGAACACAACCCTTTATCCAACTATAAGTAAACCTACTACATTGTCATTGAAACAAATGTAAAACACTCAAATAAAAACCTTGCTACACTAAACTCATAAAAAAGGGAATTATCAATGTAGTAACATTTCCTAGGGAGCTGTCAAAATCAATTTTCATTACCATTTTCCTTTTATAGTGATATAGATCCTAATCTCACATGAAGATACAATTTCATTATTCTACAAGAGTGTGAATGATGGGAGTTATTTAGCCAGCGTCAGCTTTGCCGTTTTATTCCTTCATGAGATATGAAAATATATCAAGAACTTTCTAGATAACCTGAAGCAAATTACAAACAAAAGAACTGTAAAGTTCTTACTTTAAGTAAGGTCTGGGTCATTTACCATACTGATTTAAAAGACTGTTACTAAGTCAAAATTAAATAGGAGTCAGAAGCCAAGATCATGCAATGGAGAATTTAAATAAGCTTTGTGAAAGAAAACCAGGGCACAAAAAGATATCTGCCAAGTTTTAGGGCACCTGAGTTAGTGAAGGTCCTGGAAAAGGTGGCAGCTGCTCGCTGGGTGGAGTACCAGCTGGAGGTTCAGTACCTACTGGCAGCACCTATGGACAATGAAGGGAAATTCAAGTTCATGAAACACTAAGAGTAAAGAATACACAATGAAGACCAAATCGACTAGTTTGAATGCAAAAGCCTAGGAATAAAATGTATCCAATTAAGGCATGCTTGTCACCTGGGTTACACTCTGGGATCTATCTTGAAAGAAGGAATTATACCAGTGATACTATTAAAAGATACCAATAAAATGAATAGTAAAATTTAGTAAAAAGTTATTCCCTTAAGGAAAATAGAGAAAAAAGGGTATAGGACATGAGAAGCATAGTCCAGATATTTTTGAACCACTTAATTGGTACAGTATCACCTATCATGCTTTTCCTAAAACAAAGTAAACTTTTCTGAGAATTCAAAACAATTCAGAAATAAGAAAGGGGCAGTTTGGGGGGGCGAGGGGGGGATGAAGCACAAAAAACCTAATACTATAAAGCAATTTTTATTTTATCTTAGTGGGAGCCTCTATATTATCCAGTTATTAAAAAAAAAAGACTCTTATGAATGGCAATGCAAAAAGATGAGTGAAGCATAAATACAGTAGAAAAAACGTGTTATTTGAAAAGACCAGAGGTTAAGAAGCAGAATGAGAGGAAATCCACCATAGCAAAACTAGAAAACATTTTAGCTATTTTATTCCTAAGATCAGATTCTCTTTTCTTCCTCTCTTCAATGTCATCACCAATTTCTAATTTTTTTTATAAACCCCAACTTGGTCATGTGTAGTTTAAGGTAAACAGCAAATCTGCTTCATCATCACTGAAACAGATTGTGAACAGATGTTACTATACATAATCTGCCAGCAGATGCATTTATCTCCCTTTTGGGATATGCATTTTTTCAGTTTGGACCAATTAGGAAGAGGTACCTGTATTTACCTGATTAACACAGTCTGAGAAAACTGTAAGATATAATTATCCCCAAAATTCTCCCATATTTCAAAAGAAAAAAATACCCCACACTCAATGCACATATATCCTAAAATCACCTGCAATGTATTTAATCAAGTGCCACTATAGACCAAACAGCATTATAACTACATTTCTAGTTTGCAGATACTAGGGCAGAGTGATCATGGTTACCAAATTATGTCTAAATAAGAATCTTACTGGAGTCTTAGTTAAAGGTGGCTTTGCTGGAGCAGTTACAGGCTTCACTCCTGGTGCAGTGCTGATTGAGGCTGAAACATAACTCACTGGTGTAGAAACTTGCCCAGGTGTGACCACTGGTATTACTGGCAAACCAGTTGTTCCTATTGGCAAACTGGTGGGTGGTAAGCAAGTACTTGTAGTGGAAGTCATGAGTTTGCTTGGTGCAACAGCAGTGGTTGGGATGCCTGGTGTGACAGTGGTTTCTACTACTAGTGATGTTTCCAGTGAGACAGGGGCATGTTGAGCTCCAGATGAACTGTGTTCACTAAAGAGAGATCGCAGTTTTTCCTCTAGAGTCTTTATATCATCTATCCCAGGAGCTTTGGATTGTGTATCAGCATCTATTTCAGGACAATGCATATGGGGCTGGTTGGGAAGCAAAGCTGGTTGAGGTTGACTATGAATTAGTGTCTGCTGTACAGCAGGCACATTGGCAACAGGTTGTACCAAAGGTGGGATACTAGGTACTTGGGGTAATAGTGGTGTAGAGGTAGGACCTGCTGCTTGGGGAAGGACAGGAGTAGAAGCTATAGTTGGTGGGATGACCAAGGGATGCAATCCACTAGGCTGAGAAACAGAACTAGATACTCCTGCTCCAGGGGAAGAAGAGGAAGATGATGATGAGAGGGTCAAAGCCAATCCAGTTGTACTGCTATGAGATGTCTTATCTAGTGAGTGTGCACTAACAACTACTGTTTCAGCTAGAGTAGGAGCAGAGGTGCTGCTGCTAAGCTGAGGGGATGGAAATGAAGTGGTGGTAGAAACTGATGGTAACGTGGATCCCCCAGTAGTACTGCCTGCTGTCTGCTGAGATAACACGGGTGGAGGCTTAGCACCTGGGGCAGCAGCATTGCCCACTGCAGAGGCTGGAGGTGCTGAAACAGGTACAGAGGGGTAAGTGCCTATACTAGAAACAATGGTCCCAGATATGGGAGCCTGACCTGATTGGGATGTTGATATCGAGACAACTACAGGTACTGTGATGCTTGTTACCACACTGGAAAGTATTGGTGATTCAGATGCAGGTGGTATAGGGAGACCACTTGAAGTTATTACACATGTGCTGGTGGCAACCCCAGGAATCCCTTTTTCAGTGGGGACTGTAATATCAGATTGAATTACTGATGTGCAGATGTCATTCAGAGGGCTGCTAGTTGCAGGGACTAATACTGAAGATGTGGCTGCTGCTGGGGTTGGAACTCCAGCAATATTACTCATTGCTGGAGAAGGTACTACTGGAAATGTTGGTCCTGTGTGGCTAAAATGGGGAGGTGCTGTATTGGGTCCTTCTGTCATTTGGGTATGCCTAAGTTCAGAAAAAGCTTGCTGTAGACTAAGGGATGAAGCAGAGTGAGACAAGTTCATTCCAGATGTTGAAGCAGCAACTGAAAGAGAAAACAGTATGTTCAGAATCAGTTCTATTTTTGAATTACAAACAATGCTATATACCAACAAGGCTTAAAACCTCTCCAAGGAAATGAATAGGCTCTAAATCAAAGTTAAACATCAAATATAATAAATAAAATTTAATAAAAATAAGCTTGTAGGGCCTCCCTGGTGGCACAGTGGGTTAAGCAACACACTGTGAAGCAAACTTCAGCCACTGCAGCACGAGTTCGATCCCTGCTGCCGGCCAGGGAGGGGACCCACATGGCGTGGCAGACCTCTCCTGCTGTGCCCACTGCTCCCCTCAGCAGTGTACTTCCATTGATCTGTCTGTTCTGCTCCCCCGCTCTGTCTGTGGTGAATCCTCTCACTGCCCACACCTCTGGCCTGTACCCCAGTGCTTGTATGCGTAAATAATCTTTAAAAAAAAAATAAGCTTGTATGAGGAAAAGTACAGAGTAACCTCAAAGTATATACATTGTATTAAAGAAACCAAACATACTATGTTATCTACACAGTACCTTCTAGTATATCTAGTATGGCCATTCTTTTTGGCTTTTTCTCTAATTTCTCTATTCATCATCTATTTCCATCACTCATGTAGTTCATCTGCTGGTCATAATCTCAATTTTTCTACTCTTTATTGTCTATGTCTTCATTTGAACTACTGCTTGATGACCACACTTGTAATATAGCAGAGAGGCGATAGGATTTATACAAGTATGTGGTAGAAAAATTCCCTTACCTGTATCTGGTATTTCATTGCTGAAAACTTTTGATTCTCGTAATCGACTTTCTGGCACAGGACTCACTATAAACCGTCTTCCAGCAGAATGAACAACTTGAGTTAAAGAACTAGTAGTAATGCCTGGTAAAAAAAAGAAGCAGACCACTTTCAATGTTTTACACACACACACACACACACACACACACACACACACACACACACACACACACACACACACACAGTGCCACCAATATGCAGCTTCAAGATTTCATTTTTAGTACACACTATCTTCAGTAAAAGGAACAAAGATATGCAAGAAATTCACCTATTTGCTGTGGTGGGGAAGATGCAGGAATTGGCTGTTTGAATTCTCCTTCCAGTTTCTACAACAAACAAAGGGATTAAATTGATTCTCAAATGCAATCTCAACAATTAGGCAAAACAAATGACCACATGTAAAAATATTATCAATGTTTGATCATCTCCATCATAGGTGTAATGTGGTATCACTGGACATTTTTGCATAGCAAATTATTTTGCATGGCATTATATAAATATTTTAAATAAACAAAATTTCACAATGGGAATGGTAAACCTACTTGAGAACCTGAAAAGCCATAGTCATCTTTTCCCTGTAGACTCTCTAATCCCTGGTCACCCTCTGGTTCCACACTGACATCCTCGCTGAGCATTTCATCAGCTTTTTCAATAATTTCCCGCACTTGATCCACAAATGAATCTCTCTCGATTGCTAAAATAAAGTCATTGTTCACCTGTAACAAAAATAGGTTAGTTTAATAGTTTCTCAAGTTTTAAGTGATTGAATTACCACTTTTATGGCTTCTGCCCTACCTGCATAACACCTGTGTTTTTATGTGAGTTTTACAATGCCTACTTAGACATGTTCTAGACAAAAACATTTCTAAATCACAGGTTTAGTATGTTATTTATATTCACAATGAAATAAGTACTTAATGTCAAAATAGATTACAAAATACTGCATATTTATGCAGGGCAGTAAATATTAAGTATTAAGACAAAATGTGCAAATCAAAATGCAGACATACCATAATTGTTGCTATTTCCTCGGGGTTGTCACCATCTAAATCAAATTTGAATGTAACCATTTTCCGATTGTGAGTCTCTAATTGACATTCTACTACCCGATCTCCTTTATTTGAAACCTAGAAAGAAAAAAGAAAAAGTACTGCATATCTCAGAAGATATATTCACAGCCTTGTTACTGATTTTGAGAAAGTAATGCAGATTATCACCCTTATGTTACTCCTTGGATCACTAATACTTTGCCTCTACACTAAGAATAAGGAAACCTAAGATGATATCAGCCTTTGAGTTACTTACTGATTTTCTGTGTAATGATGACTATGGAAGGAATATAAAGTCTCTCTACAAAGCAAATTTTTAAAACAAAATTAAATGAAACATTTATGCAAGAAATGAAAATTTTTTTTAAAAAACTGAGATAAACTGGTTTATAACACTACATATGATTCAGAGATAAAGGAGCACCTTTCAGTCTATGTCACCACACCATACCCACAACCAAGGCAACCAGGGTCTTCACTACAGTTCACTGGGCCCCTACATATTTTGCTCTTCACAGTCCCGCTCCGTTTCTGCTAGCCTCAATTCTACAGTCAAATTTCTAGGGTTTGTTTTACTTTTGGTTCTATCTGACCCTTTGAATTGTTCTGGTATTTCAAATATAAGTGAAACCATCTGGTATTTGTCTCTTCTTCTGACTCACTTCACTAGCATTATCCCCTCCAATTCCATCCAGTTTGTGCAGATGGAATTATTTCTTTTTTTTTTTAATAGCTGAGTAGTCTTCCACTGTGTTTATATACCACCATCTTTTTAATCTACTCATTTATACTTTGGAACTTAAAGATTGTTTCCATAACTTGGCTATTGCAATTAACATAGGAGTGCACAAATCTTTTCCAATTCATGTCTTTGCTTTCTTCAGGTAGCTACCTGGGAGTGGGATTTCTGGGTTGTATGGTAGATGTATTTTTAATGTTTTGAGAAACCTCTAAACTATTTTCTATAGAGGCTGGACCAGTCTACATGCCGACTAACAGCGTGTGACAACCGCTTTTCCTCTGCATCCTTGTCATCAGCTGTTGTTTCTAAGTCTTCTTGATATGGTCTGTTTCTGAAATGTAAATAGTGTCTTATCATAGAAGTATGGAAAGTACCCATACATTCAGGTATTTAGAATATCCTAAACTTTCCTCAGTACACCTGAGCCTTAAAAAATATTTAAATGACATCAATGAACTATATGAAAACCAAAAACCAGCAATACTTACATTCAAAATTCTCAATTTTGGACGTGAAGTCTTTTCATGACGAGAGCGACTTCTTACAGATTTTCGGTAATGCCGTTTAGTAGTTCTGCCTTCATGTCTTCCACTGGATGATGGGACATTGTCATTGCCATCACTCATACCTGAAGCAACATCTGAATGTGCACTTCAAAAAAAAGTTCAGTTAATAATATGAGATGTGTGTATGTTATTTATAAGTTTTATACCATCCTATCTATCAGTCAAGGAAGGAGAATTTTACATACCTGTCTACAGAAGAGACCAAAGCGGTAGGCTGGGTAGACTGTGGCTGTGCTATTGGAATTGGCTCTGAAGGAGTAACCTGAGAGACTCCCTGAGTACTCTGTGAATAGAAAGGATAATTCAAAGCTTAGCGGTGGTAGATTTTATTATTCAGCATCCCCAATAACTATCCCCCTTTTTTTTATTATTCCTCCTCTATGTCTGAGAAGCACTATATTACAAGTAATTCTCAATATTCAGCATCTAGAGACAGTGGCTTTAAAATTCCAAAGTAAATTTCTAAAGCTAATCTCTGGTATAGACTGCATGGTGTGACATCAGCCAACACAGTTGCTAGGTAGTGAGAAACTACAACTTGCCATGCAGACAGCATCTTACCAGAAGTGTGAAATAGGGCAGGCAGAAGAAAGTGCAAAAATGATTCAGACCTTTCTCCTAGCAGGGCAAAAATGATTACTGGGAGCACAGCAGGGTAAGATATTCTTATGACTGCCAACGGCAAGAATTTGTGAAAGTGTAAGAATAACGGCTAAAGTACTAGCTAGAGAAGTGAAGTGCTAACAGGGCTCTTTTTCTCCAAGGCACACTCACTTCCCAACAGAACAGCCAGTGGCAACAAGGCCCCCACAATGGCATTTCACTCTGCTGTAAGAAAAAGTCATTCAGAAGTTAGTTTGAAATAGTTTCCAAATGAGTTCTTAACCAGGGGAAACTCTGTTACTCCTTTTTATTGTTATACATAATATATGTATTTTATATATAAACATGCAAGGAATTTCATTTACCTCCAGAGCGGCTTGCTGGGAGGATGTTGTGGGGGCTTGTGCTAAACTCACTGCTGGTTGGGACACTTGAACCTGTCCTCCTATACTGCCCATAGGAACCAAAAGATTTGATTCGACATAAGGCTGCACCACTGTAGGAAAGTAACCTGGTGTAGCCAAAGCTTCTGTTGGCATGGGAGGGGATAAGAGTGCAGAAGGATTGCAAACAGAAGCCACACTGGATGAGGAAGCAATGTTTGAATCTCCTGGGTATTGTGGTGGTAGTCGAGATGGAAAGCCCTGTGACAGAAATGAGGAAGGCAAGTTAGTGCAGGTTGGATAATCAAATTAGCAAAACAGCAAGACATGGAAAAAAAAAAAAACAGTAGAAGAAAGCATACAAAGAATAGAAGCTCATCTCTGTAATAATTTAAAGATTTAAAGATGATTCTTGAAATGGCAGTCCAATTTCAATTTAGGGGACAGACTCTACAATTATACTTTAAATAGCTGGGTATTCTCCCCCTTTGAGAGACTATTTAAATAGGAATAACAGACTTAGTTACTTAAAAAAAAAAATCTACTTTTAGCCAATTTCAAATGGAAGAATGCAAAAATTTTTCGAGGTTTCAGTCATTCCCATGATAACATGCTAACTTTTAAAATCTATACCCTGAAGCTTTTTATTGAGACCATGGTGGCTACTCTTTTTACCAATTAAAAAATGTAGATTGATATACTTTACTATTAGTCAGTTAGCATTTAATCAGATTACAGTGAATACAGAGAGAACCATTCTCTCCCAAGAGATGTCTTAAGAAAAAAAGAAATGAAATTATTAGACATCATGCTATCCTTTCTCAGAATTTTACTATTTTAACTGCTCTAGAAGAGATCAACAACTTTTGTTATTGTTAGTTACTCTTGATTAGATTTTCAAATCCTGGATGGTGTACTATTAGAACCAGACCCTCTGGTGCCCTTCTTTAGGTCAGTCAACACAATACCTGGTACAGAATATCTCCAGAGGGAAGTGGAACCTCAGCAGCTTGTCCAAGGTTAGCTGGTATTCCCATGGACTGAACTGCTGGTTGCAGGAGCTGTGGGTGAACCTGACTTGGTAGCTGAGTCACAGGCTGCAGAAGGGTTGGAAGCTGACTAGGAACCATAGTTGATGCCCCTGGGACTGCAGCCGCTGTAGCAGTTGAAGCCAAGGTAAGCAGAGGCTGATTAATGCCAGCTGCCATTGTGATGGGTAGGGATGAGAAACCTGTCTGAGCTGCAGACACATGAGGAGTTGATATGGGAATTTGCGAGACAGGGTATTGAGGGAGTATGGAAGTAGGGAGTGGCTGTCCCACAGGGAGAAAATGAGCACCAGTGTGGACTGGAACGACTGAGGGTTGTGTTGCAACTGGGATCTGAGGTTCGCCTTGAATAGTTGGTACTGGCTGGGAAACTGGAAGCTGAGAAGGTAGAGAAAAACAAAACAGACTTTAAAAAAAAAAAAAGGCAAGGCTGCCAAAAGCAAGTTTTATTAGCCAAAAAGAAGGAAAATTTAAAAATAAAATAAAAACAACCAATCCTGCATACATTAGTGTAAGTTAATATGCCACATGAGAATGGGGAAAGGATAGGACACAGAGGCTGGCAGACTATTGTCCCATATCTTTGTAGAAAATTTTGCAAAGGTTTAACAATAAAAAGAGGACCCTTTTACAGGAAGTTCTTTTTTTAAGTTTTAATGAGATATATTTCACATGCCATAATACATTGGCATATCTGCTGTCACTGAGTCTACACTGCTATTAAACCTATAGTGAAATTTTTTCCCAATGAAATTAGATTTTACACCCATATTGCTTCTACAATTCTTAAGTCTAACAAAACCCTTATTAGGTGTAATTATCTTATTCTACTGATTCTAGGATACAAAGATCCCTTTCTACCACCTCATCATTTAAATATTTGTCAAACTGAGATATCGCTTCACAACTGCATAAAATGGTGGATTTTATGATTCACAGTACCTCAGATGCAATGACATATGACAGAAACACCACACTGTGCCAAAAGACAAGCACAGCAAGCCCTAATGAAGAAAGACTGTAAATGGTTTTTGAAAAGAACATACCTTCCCAAAGAGTACTTCTCAAGTTATTAGAAAGAAACCATTTGATATAACAGGTTTTTATGACTTACTGTCAGTAGGCAATGAGGGAGAAAATAACATACAGTTCTACATGAAAATACAGCATAGCTGCAAATCCAAAACATTAAATGTAGCCGACACAATTCTAGAAAATGTCACAGGTTCAGTTACCAAAGCACCTTCATTTAATCCATCACTTTTAATACCTATCAAAATGATTTTAGACTGATCAACCCTTTTGGATTGTCACTGCTGTCAGGATATACCCATTTACCAATTACCATGGTATAGACTATAGTGTCCCATTCATGAATGCATAAGAACAAAAGAAACAATTTTTGTCATAAAACTAACCAATTCATTATTTTACTATTAGAAGAAAAGGTAGAAACCTATCCATACAAAAGGACAAGTTACATACAGATCCTTTTCAGCTTTCTTTTAGAAATTAAAGTTTACCTGTTTTCCAGCTGATACTTGAGGCAAGACCTGTGGAGCTTGAGGCTGACTCACAGGCTGTGCAATAGTGGCCTCACTAGAGGTTGTTGTCTGTGGAAGTGAATACTGCACTGTCTGTTGAGGAGGGACTGTTTGCTGTATTCCCTGCTGTTGAGAATAAAATTTTATTATTCAGTTTTAAGTTGTCAATAGCATGTTTCAAAGGAGGTATGTCTACCTAAGGTTTTCACTGTCTATATGATGGCAATTTCAGTAATCAACACATGAACAAACCCAAATGAGTCAAATCCTCTTTACATATATCATATTCTCTGGTATTTTTTTTTGTTGATACACCACCAAGAATCAATCAACATTCCAAATATTCTTGAGTCACCATGGTTCTTTACCCAACATCCTCCTTTATCCCAACAGCAGGTTATTTGCAAACACTTTTAGATTCCATATCCAACATCCGACTAATCCTCTCTCCGTAACCTCCCTTTCCTCTTTTTTTTTTTTTTTTTTAACTATTTCTGGTATTGCTTCTCACTTTGGTCCTTCATTAAATTAATCCAATGTCCTTCTTGAATCTTTTTCCCTTAAACTATTTTATCAACTGTATAACTAATTTACTTGAACTGCTCTGATTAAAGAAAATTCAATTTTGAATTTACCATTTACATATTTTACTGCCCAAATGAGGTTTTCTTCTTTAAAAAGAAGGGTACTTAATCACTCAACTCATAGTAGCACAAAGAGAAAGACATTTGGAAATCAACTGTGTGCTAGGGGTTCTAGTACAATTTTAAACTTAGTAACACGTGACATATAATTGAACCCAAATATTAAATTGTGTAATAAACCAAGCAAGCAAATGCAAGGCTATCATCCCAAAATAAATGGCCCATTCCTGCATAACAAAAATGAACGTCATAGCTATCAAAACACTTAACTATAATTAAAATTTTAAATAAAAAATTAATAAACACCTGTAATAAAAAAAAATTTAAACAATATATCAGACTATAAAGTTAAGTGAAAATACCCCTAAACACTAGTTCTCCAACGGCAATCACTATTGGTGGTTTGGCATAACTACCTTTACGGGCTTTTGCCTAAGTTTAAGTGGTAATTTAGTCATAGATACATTTTTCTTTTTTTGTGTGAAAACAAAACAAAAACATGTCCTTTCTATTAATACTGTTCTATGACATGTCATTTTCATTTCAGTTATCAATGATTTTAATATTCTAATGATCAATACTTGATTTTTCTGCTTCTTAAAATAATGCTATAACCAATAATAGCTATTTACATCTCTCATCAGTGAACTCAATACCTTGTTTCACTATCTTCTCAGTTTGGTACTAAATATTTTTATATATGTCCAAATACAAGATATATAACAAATTCCTTTGGAAAAGGAAATAGAGAGCTTATACTTAATTTTTTCTCATTTTGTTGGTGTTGGCCTATGCGCAAAGATACTGGCACAATGATAGTGCCTCTGTCCACATCCAGCTTTATGTAACTTTTAGTTTGTATTCTTACAAGGGGTTGTTAAAGACAGAGTTTGTTAAAGGCAGCAAAAATACGACTCTTTGAACTTCATTATAATCATAAATGGATTCAGACAAAACAGATACTAATCCCACACCTTTAACTATAAGACAAGGAGTTAATTAACCAGTAACGTATATATATATAGCTAAACTAACCTTATACAAGGAACGCTAACCTTTTTTTTAAAAAAAAAAAATTAATTTATGCATATAAGAGCTGGGGTACAGGCCAGAGTAGCAGAAGGTGAGAGGATTCACCAGAGACAGAGTAGGGAGCAGAACAGGCAGATTGACTGAAATACACAGCTGAGGGGAGCAGCGGGCGAGACAGGAGAGGTCTGCTGTGCCATGTGGGTCCCCTTCCTGGCTGGGGACTGAACTTGCGCTGCTGTGCTGCGAAAGCTTCAAAGTGTGGCGCTCAATGGGCTGCGCCACCAGGGAGGCCCAAGGTACTAATCTTAAATCTTGGTATCAGATAACTACATGATCACATATCAGACTAGAAGCAGCCTTTTGTACTAAGAATCAAAAAGTTTTGTTTCAAAAACTGATAGCAACAGTGGCCAATTTGTAATTTGGTGTCAAAAGAGTATAGTTCTTAGCTAACTTATCAATGAAATACTAATAGATCATAGGAAAATTTTAATGACATATATAGTGGCTACAAATTTTATAGGCTAATAAATATAATGATTTTATTGCCAATAAATATCCAATTGTGTCCCAAAGCATTATTCTCATGCAAAAAATTACTATTCATTAATATCAGTGATGAACTAGATACATAATTTTAGAATTACCATTTTTACTATTGGATACATTAGCATCACAGATTCTCCAGTCCCTTGACGCTTCAGGAATAAACCTCTACATCAGAAGTTAAAAAAAAAAATTCCTGAAGTCACTGTTTTTAGGCTTTCATTCAGCGCCTCATAACATAAAATCTGGTACCCCATCTTGCAGATTAGAAAAAATTAAAAAGGAGCATAGCAATATTAGTCATATGAAAGCAGTGAAAAAATGCTCAAAAAAGAACAACTCATAAATAGAAACAAACTGATTTTCTGTATTGTTATTCTATAGTCACTTGTTAAAGGTAGATAAATTAAATCAGTAACAATAACTTTTTTGAATTTCAATTTGTCTAATTTAGTACATTATTCAAAAATACAAATTATCGGGCCTCCCCGGTGGCGCAGTGGGTTAAGCAACACACTATGAAGCAAACCGCAGCCACTGCAGCACGAGTTCGATCCCTGCTGCCGGCCAGGGAGGGGACCCACATGGTGCAGCAGACCTCTCCTGCTGTGCCCGCTGCTCCCCACAGCAGTGTACTTCCGTTGATCTGTCTGTTCTGCTCCCTGCTCTCTGTGGTGAATCCTCTCACCACCCCCACACCTCTGGACTGTACCCCAGTGCTTGTACGCATAAATAAATAAATCTTTAAAAAAAAAAAAACAAATTATCTAAAACATTACTGAACACAAGAAATGTTATGCCTCTTAATTTTCCTTCAAGAACTTAGCAAGCAAGAAATGTTATGCCTCTTGATTTTCCTTCAAGAACTTAGCAAGTAAATTAGGAATATAACTCACAAAAGTTTGCCTATCTCTCACTAACCCATAAAAAAAGCAATGAGTTGTTCTCACCTGATGAGAATGTGGAATGGGCTGGGAAGATGGAACCCCTGTTAAGCTACTTGAGGATGGCTGACCCTGGCTCTGCCCCTGTGCCTGAAGGGAAGAAATGAATACAACAAATTAAATAAGTTCTAAGGTATATAGAAGAAAAAGTGGTCAGGTTTTTGCAATAAACATTTCAGCTACTGGGAGTTTGCTTCAGAGCGAAATGAATACCTAGCTTGATTAAGTATGTATGGGAGAGACTGCTGGGCATCTTTTTATAAGAATAGGTTAGAAAGGGATCATATCACAGAACATATTTTGATCCCATATAAAAACTACTGATGACTAAAGCCTAACCTATCACTCACTGCTTCGTCAGGCTTAATTTTAGCAGGTCAAAATAGTAACATTCATAATAAAATTATTACTAAACATATTAAGGAAAAGGTGAATGTACAAAACTTTGTATCTGAAGAAGAGGAGGCATATATAATGCTACTTTGGTTCCTTTTGCTACTTCTTGTATACTGTGATGACTTTAAAAAAGATGTAAAAAACTCTGTTATCAGCCACTAAATACCTACAGTGGTAGTTTATCATGGGCAGTTTTGTTCCCTAACCCCCACGACCAGGGAGATTTTTGTTTGTCACATCCAAGGGAGGTGGCTGCTGCTAAAATCCTATAATGCATAGAGCAGCACCCCTGACAAAGAATTATCCAACTCAAATGTTAATAGTGTTGAGTTTGAAAAAGCCTGACTTAGAATATTCCAACTTTCAAGAAATCTAAATGAGAAAGTGAGAAATGAATGCAGAAATTTACACAGGAAATAAAAAGGCTACTTATGAGGTTTCATTTCAGTTTAGTGGGATTTCTTTGACATTCACTTGGATATAATATCACATTCCATTGTACCTGTTAAGTATTCATTTTTTTCTGCAATATGATGTCTTAAAAATGTAATTACATACAAATTTTATGACATTTACACATTTGTATCAATTAAGTTTTCTGATATTTGAAATTTTACTTTGAAAAATTTAAAGGACAATGGCTGGTAGTGCATTAGGATTTATAGTAAAGGGTGATAAGTATATAATGTGAGTATACTGCATGCCATGCAGTATAATTTTCAACTCTCTGGATCTTTTTGCTTCTTAGTACTATTCTAAGTAATTGATAGTTTCTGTACATTTGCAGAGTTGTTTATGTGTCTAGTGGGAGAAGAACATGGGAACAAAGTAGGAAGAACATATAGTACTTTATGAAAAAGTGGAATATTTAAAAGATCCAACTGATGTCTTAAAAATGTAATTAAATACAGATTTTATGACAATTATACATTTGCTAAAATGTATCAAATAAGTTATCTGATTCCACTTCTTGAATTTTATTATGTCCATTACTTTATCTTTATTTGCTTAATAGTGTATATGCTCACACAGGTAGAGAAATTTAAAATTTGTTAAAAAAATAAGATCATGAGGTACCTAATGTCTCTTAGCTTGCAACAAACAGAAATCCTTAAAACAACAAAAAACCCACTACTTACACTGGTTTCTTAGTTGCTAAAAATTAAAATCAGTCTATTTTATGGATTAATATTTTACTTAGTCATATAATACACAGTGACTTGCTTGATGTCATTTGAAAAAGGCACCTTCATTTGTTAAGGCAATTTCCTAGGATACTTCCTTTCTCTTTTAAGATCTTCCACATTAATGAAAATTCAGTGCATTTTTAATACTTCAAAAAAGTATTCATTATTTATAGGAAAAAAGTTATTGTTTATTATTCTTAAACCAGTGTTTGTTTCTAGGAAGAACTACTTCACATTACTATTTTTAAGTAATCAATGCTGAGTCAATTTTATGTTGTAAATATTTGTATTTTTTTCATTATTAATTAAAGCATACTATGAACAGATAAAATTGTTTTTGAGGAGTAACTAAGATTCTAGCTTTTGTGTTTTTCCAAAGGTTTGAACATATTACAAGTAAATTACGCAGTTTCTCTCTCATATTTTTAAAATAGAAGTAGTTTATAATCCGCCAATGTGGAAAACAATACAAATAAAATTAAACAATAGTCCTCATCAATGAAAATGAGGGATAAAAAAACTTAAATGCAATGGTACAGAGTAGGATAGTTTAAAAGGATTGTGGAAGTTTTCCTATAACCTGTGGATGGAGTGTAGATCCTCCTGAAGATAATGAAGCAGATAAGACCTGCTGAGAGGTGGTTCCTTGGGGGAAACAGAAGAAAAGTGGGGATTCTTGCAACACTGTCTGAGGCAGACGGATAAAGGGTAAGGAGACGTCAGAGCCAAAAGGTGCTGCTGCACCCCCTGTAGGGGGAGGTGACTGAAAATCACTGGGATCTGAAGAAGTAATTTGTGAGGAATCACTGGAATATTCTGGGCTTCCTATTGGCCAGTTCTGTCCGATAGGCTCTACTACAGAAACAGTCAATTCTGGGGCACGGTAATTATTCTGTTCTTCAGTCACAGGCTGCAGACGGCCATGTAATCCAACTGATTGAGGTGGTGTTTCTTCCTGATTTAAGTCCACTGTAACCTGTTGAGTTCGGTAAACACGCTGCGGTAAAACTCCTCCTCCTTCTCCTGAAGAGGAGCTTGGAGTATGAACATGAAACTCAAATACACAATTGCTTCTGCTCTCATTGTTATGAGTTAACACAGCAGGCGCAGAATGAGGAACAAAGACAGGGTGAAATTTCAAACGTGTAGCATCTGTACTGATAGGTGCAGAAACACTAGAGAGGGGAGATCCTGGACTCAATCCAGAATCTAATCTTAAATTCTGAAGGTGTCCTACCAGGAAAGCCTGTCCAGATGGAAATTCAAAGACAGAAGTTGAAGTAGGGCCCCCTTGGACTGGCTTCTGTTCAGGTATCTGTTTCATAGGGCTTGACAGTACTGGTGAGTTGTACGGAACACCCTCATACTGTTCTGTTACCTGAGTCTGGTAATGTACCCCAGCTAGATACACTGCTTCCTGAGGAATAAAATAGTGAGCTTCTTCTGGAAGTACTAGTCCGGGTCTATAGTCACTGTAAATTTGAGCCGGTTCAAACATAGGACGGACCTGTATCTCACATGGCTCTCCAGTTATTTTATTGGTTGTAGTACCCAACATAACTACAGCCTCTGGTGTCCAGTTAGTTGGGTTGCCACCAGGTGGAAGAAGATTTTGGCCAACAGTCCTCAGCAAGGGCTGGAAGTGGCGTGTTTGGGCTTCCAGGAAGGAGGTGCTCTTACGCCGCTGGGAAATTGCCACCTTCGGTGGGCAGGTGGGAGGTGGTGAAAAAGAAACTGGACGTTCATGAATAGTTGGGAAAAATATCTGTGATTCTGGGTATGTTGGGGTCCCCCCACACGGATGCGCCATGGACTGAGGCTGTATCAACATGAATAAGACAAGTAATTCATACATTCATATGTGAAATTACATTAGACATGCACAACTGGGTAGTTCTGTGTAACCTTATGAAATAGTTACACCAAATTTATAATTAATAAAGAATTAACAATGCTTTTGGAAATAATGGGCTTAGTAAAACTCCATTAAATACATCCAGGGTTAATATAATTAATCTGTGAGGCTTTTTGCTTTGGATAAAAACTGCTTTTCCGTAACTTTTCTGAATGGAAGCGGAAGATCTTATCTTTCTGAGTATTCTGCCTGTACCACAATTAATATACTCACTCTCAAAACATCATAAATGATATCAGCAGTAAAAGGAAGAATAAGGCTTAATGGAAGACAACAATTCCAACAATTTTTATTTTGTTATTCCCCAAAAAATTTTTATTAAATGCTCTTCAACTTAAACTATTTGTATAAAGTCTTCCTATATCCTTAATATCCCATGCAGAGTTAAAAGAGGTTTCAGTGTTATTATTTTTATTGTCTTTATCAACTAATTTAGTCTCCTAAATAGACTCTGAAGAGGTTTTTGGTGGTTTTAAAAAAAACACACCACTTGACTAGTGATAGTAATGTTTTTCCTGTGTAACCCAATTTTACTACCTGAAATGTGTTATAGATACTAAATCACTGAATGTTCACTTTTCCGACCTCAGTTAATGGTTGAATAATCTGGTGTTCAAATCAGATGAAAAGAATAATAAAGTCAACTTGATTTGACAGGACTTTCTGTTCACAGAAATTCCAGATTTAAGAGTCCAAATTTAGAATCTTACTATGCCAAGTGCACAGTGCACATTTTAATAATTCACTTTCATCATTTCAATAGAAGAGACCCCTCTCAAGTTAGCAAAATGGCTTAATTATTAATTCTTCACAACAGCTAAAGAAGATTTCTATTTTGAGTAAGAATGCAACATCTAACTGCTGTTGAATATTCAAGAAATATCCCCAAATCATAAAGAACTACATAATTATTCTCCCAAATAAAAACCTGAAGATTTGGGAACTGCTAGATCAGAACATAAGCAATATACATTTTCTATACGGAAAAGCAGCAGCAAAGCCCCACAGCGTTTAAAATAACTTTAAAAGATGGATCATTCACATACATAAAGGGGGCCAAAGAAAATCTTACGTACTATACATGGACAGAATGTACTCATTAGATATAAAGTTCTATCTTCAATCTCAGAAAAATTTCCACGAGGGAGTATCATATGGCATTTTGTTTCCTGATACATTGTTTTAAATGTTGAACAAATTAAAAGCAAGTTTTATTTTTATTCTTCGAAGATGAGAAAAATTAGACTCATACAGTTTCATTAGTGTCTCTTCAGAATAAAGGAAGGAGAAAAATATTTAGGTTGTGTTAGATAAAATTTACTTTTTGGCCAACAATAAAAATTTAAAATTAAATACACATTCTTTACTAGGATTTGAGAATCAAGAGTTTATATATGTTGGTAGGGCATAGGAGGATATAATAAAAGCTAAGTTTTATTGCAGACACAATGATATATGCTAAGAGTATTCTCTCTCATTACACCTCCTTGTCTTTTCCCCTCTTTATAGTCTTGTAACAAAAAATGTTCCTAGGAAAAACTGGTACCCTAAAAGCATAATATATTGTTACAATTGGTTCTGTTTATCAATAATTTTTATTAAAATTCTTGATGCCTGGATGTATTCATTGGTAATAAATTTTGTTTGTCAGGAAGTTATGGTTACATACAGTACTGACAAAGAGGGAAGGCAGGCTGGAGCGTCGGTGCTTGCGCTGAGAGGCAGAGTGCATAGGCAGGACACTCTCCAATGCTTTAGAAAGCTTTTCGGCAAAAGTTTCCTCAGGGGCAGTCCGAAGGAGGGAAGGAGAAAGAGGTGCAGACAGCACTGGTGATGGGGTAGAAGGAGCACTGGGAGAGATGCGGGACAGAAAGGGAACAGCAGAAAGATGGGGAACACAAACCGACATGCTACGGCCACGACGAGGCTAAACAGAAAACAAACACACATGAAAACACAGTACTTTGAAAATAAAATAACCAAATGTACAATGATAATATGGCATAGTTGACATAAAGAAATGTTCCATTATCCTCCAACTCCACAAAGCCAATTTTTGGAGGAGATATATAATTCCATAAAGCACATTAAGCAGATCATAATATGCTCTCTATACTGTTGGTCAAGTACAGGTTTTTTTATGAAATTAATGACCAATCATCTTTCTAAATAGTCTGAAATAACAGCAATTGTTATAAGTTTAAGAATAAGAATGACCAATTTATTCAGACAGTGGTACAGACAGAGAAAACAATGAATGTATGCTGGCCTATAGTTTGTATAAACTAAGATTAAACAAGAATAAATTTTATTAGTTTAATGTACATTGTAAGATGTAGGAAAATTTAAAGGTTGGATTACTTTGCAGGAGAGCTCTGCTAACTTTAGAAAAGGTTTTTGCACTCTATTTTAGAAAATATCAAATTTAAAAAGTTGTTGATTAACAGTATTTTATTGATTACATATGTCTATATCTGGAAAGGGAAAAAATCAATTTTCTACTAGGAAAAGTATTAGCTTTCTAGCAGTAATTCACAAGATACAGGAAACATTGTGTTTTTCTACAAAAGTAGTCAATGAAAAATATCTTGAATATGAATAAAGAGGAACTTAAACATTTTCAGACATATCAGAGATTGAACTTAGGTTTACAAAGTTTGAGGTACTTTAACATAAAAGGTTTCAATACAGCTACAAAATACTACATCTAATACTGTACGGTGGTGCTGAGAAAGTTTTGTGAATTTATTTTAGATATTGTGAACTATGTAACAAACTGGATTTTCTTTTCTAAAATTGGCTGCATAAAACATTTTGAGCCAAATTTGTGGCTCATGAGTGTAAGTATACAAGTATCATCATATGATTACTTTGTTTATTCTAGTTCTACTATTTTTCTGTTTTTCACTTTTTCTAAAGTCTAGTTCTAAATGATAAATTATAGCCACAGCAAATTCTTTTGGTAATAAGAATATAATTATAAAACTGAAAAAGAAATTCCTCAATATTTTCAATATTTATCACTTTAAAGATAACTATAGAATATAGTCAGTAAAAGGCAAGAAATAGTCTGCTCTATAACATCAATAATACAGCTGTTTGTGGCTCAAATATTCAAAATCTCATTTCCATTCCTAAAGTAGAAATGTGATGTTCAGAACCCCATGATGAGGAAAAGCCAAGAGACTAAAAATAGCCTAAAAAAAATCTAGTTATGATAATCTAGGGGAAAAAAAAAAAATCAATGAGACCAAGAATAGAAACTGATAAAAAATGCTGACAAATAATATTCATCAGAAAATAGGAATATATTTCCTATAGAATGTTATATTAAGATTTTCTACCCTACTTAATTATTATAAAGGTTAAAAATTAGTTGTTAAAACATTAGTACATTAGTAGTTTTGTGTTACTGTGGCCATTCATCTTGAGACCTAGCCAATGTAGGACTAATGAATGGATTCTGAAACAAATAAACATCTTTTATTCCAAGCTGTAGGATAAAAGACCAAGAGCAAGCAGAAGTATTTTCTTAAAAGAGAAAGATAATCATTCAATATAGAACCAAAGTTTCACAAAATTTGTATTAAAAACTTCTAAGAGGAAAAAAAAAAATCTGTCTTACTAAGCGAATGGTATATACAGTGACCACAGTTATTCTTTATACTCCAATTCCTTTCTAAAGCAAATGTATTTTATTTCCCTCTAAAAATTTTACAGAAGGTCAACAAAAGAATTATCTGGTGACTGACTTTACTATCCATATGAGAAGACTGGCTAATGTAAAACATGGATGGGGTAGTAGTAGTAGTAATAGTAGTAGTAGTAGGAGTGTGTGTGTGTGTGTGTGTGTGTGTGTGTTTATAAATACATAAAATATTTCAGGGAATATCTCCATAAGTTGAATCTGTAAATAAATCAGTAACAAAACATATACCAAATAAAGGGAAAAAGCAAATGAACATATACTAGGGAAGGAATCTGTGTCCAACAGACTTTAAGCCAGGAACAGCATAGCAACTTATGATTAACTAAACATAAGCGCTAAATTAAACAGTCATACAAACAGAGGATTCCTTTACTCTACAGTACTCACATGCAGCATTCTATACTGTTTTGAAGATCTTACCTGTGTTTTATACAATAAGAAATCTTACAGAAAATACTTAGCCATATCTGTAATACATTTTGGAAAAACTCTCCTCATTCCCACACCTCAACCATTTGAATGTCCAATTCATGATGCTTTGTGAAGATTCAACACTAATGTGCTAAAGCATTACTTTTAATCAAATGTAGATTAATCTAAATCTTATATAGCTACTTCACACAGGAAGTTCAGGTAAGTCCTGCTTATTAATGTATGTATCCTACCCTGCCTGAACTACTCCCATAATACTGTATAATAAACTTTTTCTTTAAAAATATATCACCTATATTTTCCATTTCAAATTGGTGTTACTACTTGGATATTAGAAAGAATATGAATGAACACATTATCTTTTGGCTCTGGTTATAATTTAACACTCTCTCATGCATTTACTTACCATACTTGAAGGTGGATACACCCCATGGGGCTGAGATTGTGCTTGGACAACAGAAGCTGTATGCCCTGGGATTGTGCCAGTAGAATGTGCCTGTTCATGTTGGGATCCATATGAAACTGTCTGCTGGCTGCTCACTCGAGATTCTGTAAAGACAGACGATCCCTGACCACTGTCAACTGTTCCGTCAGCTGAAGAAGAATAAATTGCCAAAAAACAGAGGAGAGAGGAGAGAGACAAATCACAAAAAGAAAATCCATATGTTCCCAACACAAACTCATGACTGTAGGGTTAAACAGGTTTTTAAAATTTTTTTACACAGAATTGAACTAAATAAAAATGAGTACTACTTTATTAAGTATGTTTAAGTCAAACATACACATAGGAAAAGTTTTTTTTTAAGAGCAAGTATTTTTTTTAATCTCTTTATATATATTTGACATCAATTTTGCTTCTCATAAACACAAGGGAAAAAGTTTTAATGTTTTAAAAGTACTCCCTGGCTATCACAGAATCTTACTACCTGAAGAATAAGGGAAATAAAATAAACTGTTGTGTGCCTTAAGTTTGATACAGCTTTCAAAGTCTAATAGTGGAGACCAGCAGATTCTTAGTATTAATAGTCAATCAATCAATAATATAGTCATATTACTTTTTAGTCTTTATGTCATCCAGATTATAATTATTATATAATTAATTTTAAGGAATTGTGAAAAGTAAAACCTATAAATTGGAACTTCCAACATATTATATCTGTAACATTATTTTATATCCTAATCACATTTCCTCAGTGTCCCATCCTTCTGTTAGTCATGGACGAAAGAAAAAAAGGCATCCATTTCAAATTTCTTATGTTTAGTTCCATAATTGAAAACCAGGAGGCTGACGCAAAATGATGACTAAGATAAAAAGCTAATTAGAAGTATTATTAGCGTAGCTGTCCACTTCCCAAAATACTTACATAACACAGATATACTAGGTTGTTGGTATTGTAGTTGTTGATGTTGATCTGCCTCAGGTTCTTCAGGTTCCACTTGTGTAGAAACTGAAGCTGAAGTGGTAGAGGCAGTAGGTATGCCAGTGCTAGCAGAAGGAAGTTGCTTGATTCCCGCCTGGCAAGCACTTGATTGTTGTTCTGCCTGCTGTTTGAGAATGATCTCTTCCTGTTTCCTTTTTTCTTGCTCCTCCCGTACCAACTGCCGTTGTTCTCGTTTTCTCTTAATTAACGACACTCTATCTTTGATAGCTTTCGCCATGGTCTTATGATCACCTTCACAGACATACCCAGATTCTACCTACAGGATAAAAGGGTATGTTAGGAAACAGTAGGACATCAAAAGAAAACAAACAAAAAAACCCAAAAAAGGTACTTTGGGGGTGGGGGGGCTCTTTGGTGGTACAAGGGATTAAATCTCAACACTATCAAAGTATTGCTGGCCACTGCAGTATGAGTTGATCCCCAGCCAGAGAGCTGACCCATATGGTGCAATAGACCACTCCTGTCTCAACCACTGCTCCCCTCAGCAGCGTATTTCAGTAGATCTGCATGTTCTGTTCTCCACTCTGTTTCTGGTGAATTCTCTCACCCCGACACCTCTGGCCTATACCCCAGCTCTTGTATGCATAAATAAATAAATAAATCTTTTAAAAAAGTGGACTTTTGGGAAGAGCAGAGAAGAAAATAATCTCTTAGTACTGGTCCTAACCAAACTCTCAAATTTCTGATCTGTTTCATGCATTTCCTCCCTATTTTTATAGATATTCATGGGGTAGGTGACATCATTTTGGGGAGAAAACATGCAAGATGGGCATACAGCACTCCTTACAACAATAAAATAATGGTGAACCTAAAAAAAGTCCTTAAACCAAGAAACCTTCATTCTATTCTATTTACTCTGTCTGCTGTTTACATGTAAGTATTAATATTAAACCTGTGTTGCTTTTTTACTTTCTGTCACTGGGCAACTCTTTAACAGAAAAAATATATTAAAGTTAAAAAAAATAAAATCAACCTCAAAACAGTATAAAACATTAACAATTAAAATTGGGCATCCCTGGTGGCACAAGGGGTTAAGTCTTAGCACTATGAAGCTATCTGCAGCCACAGTGGCATGAGTTTGATCCCCAGTCAGGGAGCTGACTGACCCAAGTGGCTCAGCAGACCTTTCCTGTCTTACCTCCGGTTCCTCTCAGCAGTATGTGTATTTCATTAGCTCCGCCTGATCTGCTTCTGAATCTGTCTCTGGCCTGCACCCCAGCTCTTGTATGTGTAAATATATAAAATAAATCTTTTTTTTTTTTTTAAAAAAAGTATCTTTCATACCTGACACTTTCCCAGAGGCAGGTACTATTGAATGGTTCCTACAAATTCTAGTAGAGGTACTCTGAATATCTTTGCATAATAAATGGGTATCTTAGGTACTATGGCAAGCTTAAAACTGGTGAAATGTTTCCTTTTTGATGGTGCTCTTTCAGGCATATTTTTAAAAAACGCTTCACCGAAGGCTGCCTACACTCATAATTGATATTGAAAACTTTTAAAGTAAAAATAATCTGATGTATTTATAGAATTTATCCAGATGACTGTATCTAATATAACAGTGTTTAGAAAACATAATTAGTCAATCTAACTATATAGGCTTCAGCAAATTAGAAGTCATTGAACTTACAGACTTTCAAAATAACTTCAGAATGCATTCTAACTCCATTGACTTAATGATCTAGTCACTTCATCCATTCATACCTACAGATATCTATATATCTGTGAACGGTCATTAAGCAACAGAATTTTATACTACTGGGATATGTAATCCACACTGCTTCATAAACTGCTTTTTTGGCTCAGCAATACAAATGTATATGAATTTACATCAATTTTTAAGCAGCTGCTAAGAATTAATTTACCATTTCTTGAGCAACCTCCTCTGGTACATCTCTCTCCAAGTCAAACGAAAACTCAATAGCTTCATTGTCTTTGTATTTTCCCTTTAATTTCTTAATATCTTCAATACGTAGCCACAATTTGATAGCTATTTTTTCTCCATCATCTTCTTCTGCTAATTCTACCCGTACCCCTGTTTCCTCCTGGAAGAAGGCATGGTTCAAAAGGTCTTTGATAGAGTACCTTCCAAAGAGAAGAAAAACAAACAAACAAACACCATTAGATTGAAATTGGTAATTTTCAAGTGTGGTGTGGCTGATTATTGTTATACTTGCAATAATGAAAAAGGACTGTGAAAAGAAAAGGTACATTTTATAATTCATCTTTATATTTGTTCCACTTGAATAGTGATTGTAGAGTTTTGCTCTCAAGTTACAGAACATCACAACAATTTCATAGATGAGTAACAGTTGAAGAAATCTTTCCAAAAA
The DNA here is from genome assembly GCA_019455555.1 of Galemys pyrenaicus. NCBI lineage: Eukaryota > Metazoa > Chordata > Mammalia > Eulipotyphla > Talpidae > Galemys > Galemys pyrenaicus. The sequence goes on from JAGFMF010011958.1 coordinate 5,032,945, forward strand.
ACCTAGTATCTAATCTTATACTAGTTAACTGTATACTAAAAAGAGCAATTAGAAATAGCCTAAAATAAAATTAAAAATAACCTAGAATACCATGGCTTCAATTACCAAAATTATTTATATAGCATTTATAAGTTAACAACAGATCATCACATACATGATGTCTTCTAATCCTTGACCCATTTCCAATGAAGTGTCATTTCCTGCGGCTGAACAAATGAAAATCTTGCTTATAGTATAAAAATCATATATGGTAAAATCAAAAATAAATCTTTTGATTTCTAGTTTAGATCTTTTACTGCAACAACCTTTATTTACCCCAATAAATTCTTTCAATTCAGTGTTCAACAATTTTTGTATTTGGCAAGCAGAAGTCTGATTATAGAACAATTTTTTCTAGATAAATAGTCTCAAAATACCAGTATAAACTGTTCCATCCAAGAAAGAAACAGTAACATGTTCTAAGACTGGAAACAAATATTCCTTTGTTTATAGTAAAGTAAGTTCTTAAAGAGATTAAGGACTCTCATTTCCAATCTGTGCATAAAAATAGAAACCCAAACTGCATCTCTATTAAAAAGCCTGGAGGATCATAATGTTAAGCTCTTCCAAACAACAAAATTTTAAAGAGAGTAGAAAACCGGAGAAGATATGGTGTTCTTTAATTTGGTTGATATACCAGATTGTTCACATTCTTCAGAAGGCAGATTATGCTCAACTTGCAATTTATATTTATACTGGCTGGTCTACTTTTTCTTTTTGGAGGGTGAGGGTGGACTGTAAAGAAGATTATTTTTCAAAAACAGACAATGGATCTTTGCCATGCCTAATGGGTGATGAATCAGCTATATGGCAGATCAGATATTTGCCACGCCTCTGAGAAAACTCCTCTGTTAGTAAATGTTAACTAAGTCAATCTCCTCCTAAACTTTGGGCAAAGTCGTCTCATTTTACTAAAAGGAATTTTGATGTTCTGTTCGCCTTCAATTTTGGCATGATAGCAAATCAAAATCTGTATAGCTGAGTTGATTTTAAAGAAACAAGATTTTATTTCACCTTTGAGAATTAATGGTAAAAAACTAACAAACAGATTTGCTGTATTAGAGACTGAACCCTACTGAACTTTATAAATTAAGCTGATGTAATAAATAAGTAGTTTTCACGGTATGTAATAACTATGTTTAAGGTGATTCTGGTTTACTTAACTCTAGCAAACCACATTTTTACAAGATTCTAAGTATATCAAATATGAATATTTTTAATGAACAGAACCCTAGTTTAAAGGTTATTACATGACATAAATGGAAAAACTAATCACAAGTTAAATATTACGTATACCTTAGATTGAGTTGTACTCAGTGCACATTGCAGTTTAGGTTTTTGTTTAAGCAAAATTCAAGACAAATGAGGCAACTTACCTTTCATCTTTGTTTTGTCTAATGCATCCTTCAATAATTTCCTTCACTTCGGGAATTGCTACTTTGTCAAAACTGGCTGGCTTCACTCCCTGAAAACCATAAAAATTTTAACAGAAATACATTATCCTGGGCAGAATGTCTGGATTTTGATTTTTAATTGTGATAAGGGTGCTACTAGGTTGGCCTTCTTACTATCCTGACTCTTCTGATTTGACTGCAAGAACTATTCTTTGCAGGGTCAAGAGTTGGGTAGTGGCAATTCAGCACTCACAAAAAAACAAGTAATAGTGGGGTTACTTACTTCCATAGACGCTATATGAAGCTAAAGAAGAATTTGTTCACTGACAACATCTTCTGCTGTGTTTCTGGTAAAGGAAGTTATTAGATGAAAGGAAGGTCAAATGTTCTAAATGGTTAGATCTTTTGTTTTACCTTTTTCCCTAACACATTAATCAACATAGCATTTCACTATCTTGAATTCTGAACAGTGAACAACCCATGCGTGGATTTGGTTTGATATAGTAACCAAAGAGCAAATTACTCTGTATGTATAAAACAAAATGCAAAGTGATCTCAGATCCATACTGAAATATAAGCTTTCTAATTAATTTCAGAAGAAAACTCCACATCACCATTACATATAAAACTAAACAGCATCACAGTTATCTTTAAGATCCTTTATTGATGTATTTTTTTTTGCAAATAAAATTTTCATTGTGTGGAAAATATACATAACAAAATGCTACTATTGGAGAGGTAGTATAGAGAATAACATCCCTCTCTATTTTTCATCAAAGTAATCACATGGATTGAGCTGAAGTAGCTATGCAGATAAACCATTTAAGTGGTACTCTAAAAATCTATAAACCGGGCCTCCCTGGTGGCACAGTGGGTTAAGCAACGCACTATGGAGCAGACCGCAACCACTGCAGCACGAGTTCAATCCCTGCTGCCGGCCAGGGGGGGACCCACATGGTGCGGCAGA
>JAGFMF010011958.1:5048655-5070619 GCA_019455555.1 Galemys pyrenaicus
CTATAAACATAGGGGTGCAGGTATTCTTTTGAATCAGAGTTTTTGTGTCTTTTGGGTATATTCCTAGGAGTGGGATTGCTGGATCATATGGAAGTTCCACTCTTAGTAGACTGAGGAACCGCCGTACTGCTTTCCATAGTGGTTGGACCATCTTGCATTCCCATCTTTGTTTTTTTTTAAGATTAATTTATGCATACAAGCACTGGGGTACAGGCCAGACATGTGGGGGGGGGGGGTGAGAGGATTCACCACAGAGAGCCGGGAGCAGAACAGACAGATCAACAGAAGTACACTGCTGAGGGGAGCAGCAGGCACAGCAGGAGAGGTCTGCCGCGCCATGTGGGTCCCTTCCCTGGCCAGCAGCAGGGATTGAACTCGTGGGGCAGTGGCTGATGTTTGCTTCATAATGCGTTGCTTAACCCACTGCGCCACCAGGGAGGCCCTCTAGTCCCTTTCTAAAGTAAGAGGTGACTATGAGGTTCAAGCAGTTGAACATAGACAGTGTCTTTCTTTGAGAAAGCAAAGAAAAAACTACCAAATTAAAGGGAAACAAAATCTTTCAAATATAATACATGTGATACAGCCACACAATAGAATATTATTCAGCCATAAAAAAGAAATGAAGTAGAGATTCTTCCTATCACATGGATAAACCTTGAAAATATCAGGCATTAGTGGTGATGTCTGCAGGACACCGTGAATATACTAAAATACATTTATTTATACACTTTAGAATGACTAAAATCATGAATTTTATCTTGATTTAAAAACCTATTGAACAATTCCTGAACCAGTTTGAACACTATCCTAAGGATATGGAAACAGTGACCCCGGTCTTTTAGATTCTAGTAAAACAACACCAAAGATTTTTTCTTTAAAGTAAGGGGATTTTTCTCTTCAACTGAACTTGAGTTTGCACTTGCAAATAAAACAGCATTTATTTATTAGCACTTCAAGTGCCTTTTCTTAAAAATCAAACTAATTTGCTTTTTAAAAACTCTTTAAATAGCTTACATAGATTTTTATTGGCATTATGGATTAAATATATAATAATAGTAAGACTAATATCTATTAGTCTTGAGGCCCTGGTGAACAAGTTTTTAGTCAATGGAGTTTAACAATTTTTTTACTTATCCTGTGATTAACCGGTCAAATTTGCTGTGTTGGGTTTGGAATAAGGATGAAATTTAATACAGATCACGCATAAAATATGCATTAAAAATGATGCTACTATATAACTTTTGATTTCTTAAACAGAAATACAATTTTGATAATTCATTTTATATAAAGAAACTTAAAGCTCCAGGATCCCCTGACATATTTAAAGTACCAAATTTTATTTGTATAGAAAAGTTATCAGGAGTTAACTTCACCAGATTAATGAGGAACACATCACTAAATAATGAAGACAGGTTCTCTAAGAGTAGAGCAAATCATCTGCTAGTATCTGACAAAATCTACTCCAATTTTAAATTAGAAATAGTGTAAGAATAACAAAGGAAGATGGTGGCTTGAGAGAGAATTTAAATATATGGTTATCTTATGTATATTTCATTTTCCTAGAAATTTCATTTCTATTTGGTATTAAAACATTAAGCCCCATTGGAAGGTAAATAAAGGATGTTGGTTTATAAATCCTTGTGTTTAAAATCCAGAATAATTATCTCAAGCAGTAACACTGAGTTTCTTTAAGGTGTTATTTATTCTTAGGCCAACAACAAGTTTGGTCAGTTTATACTAAAATTTTAATGTTTTCATCACAGAAAAAAAAGACTGCCCGCAATTTTTCAGACTAATAATTTAATAATAACTTGAGTACTCTTTGCACAGAGATTCTAGTGTCTATTCCGTACAGAAGGAAACTAGTAGTGCTGTAACAGAAGAACATTATCATTACTTTTGTAGTTTAGTAATTAAGATTCTCTCTATAGAAAAATTTTTTTAGAAGTTTTGGTAAGGGCTTCCTGGTGGCGCAATGGGTCAAGCAATGTACTATGAGGCAAACTGCAGCCACCGCAGCATGAGTTCAATCCTTGTCGCTGGCCAGAGAGGGGACCCACATGGCAGAGCAGACCTCTCCTGTCTTGCCCACCGCTCCCCTCAGCAGTGTATTTCAGATAATCTGCTTGTTTTGTTCCCCACTCTGTCTCTGATGAATCTTCTCACCCTCCGTACTTCTGGCCTGTACCTCAGTTCTTATATACATAAATAAATAAACCTTTTTAAAAAAGAGAAGCTTTGGTGATATGTTTAGAACAGGAGTTAGCAATTTTTTCCCTTAAGAAGTGGATAGTACATATTTTAGGCTTTTTGAATACATGTAGTCCATTACAACAATTTAGCCAATATAAAGTGTGGTTTACAACACTGTATGTGATTCAGTGTAGGTTTACAACTCTTTCAAAAGTATGTTATCAAGGAACATACTTTTACACAATATGATAACTGTGTGGTTTGTTTGTTCCCTTCCCCTAGTATGCCTCAATATTAACAATAATATTCACATGACTGGAATCTAAAAAAAAAAGAACATGATATAAAGTTAAGTATTTGTTGGATGAAACCATGAACTGTGATGAGTTATAAATTGTGTCCAAAAAGGTAAGTTAAAGTTCAAACCATTAATACCTCAGCATGTGACCTTATTTGGAAATAGAGTCACTGCAGATGTAATTAAGGTGAGGTCATCCTGGAGCAGGATGGGCCTTTAACTCAATGTAACTGGTGTCCTTGTAAAAGGAGACACAGAGACAGACAGTTGAGTGGAGAACATCATCTGATAACAGAGACAGAGAAAGAAGCGTTTAGATGCAAGCCAAGGATGCCAAGGATTGCCAGCAAACTACTGGAAAATAAAGAGGCAAGGAAGTATTCTCACCCACGTTTCAGAGGGAGCATGACCCAGCTGAAGTCTTAATTTTGGACTTCTGGTCTCAGAGGTGTGAGAGCAGCTCATTAAATTTCTATTTGGTCAAAACACCCAATTTGTATTACTTTGTTATAGCAGTCCTAGGAAACACAGATTTGGTTTTTAAAGATTTTGTGAACCAATTTAAATTTCAGGTGCATATAATTTCCTATGTCTCTCCTTTCCTCTAGTCTCAAACCTTCCTTTAAGGTTAAGTAGAAATCAACTAATATGAGCTGGATTGGTAAGTCTGATGTAATATGATACAATAGAAAAAAAGAGAAAATTCACATATTTGGATCTGTTTAAGATCTACCAAAGACAAGGGTAGTTCTTATTTGTTTTAATTCAATTTAAATTATCAACCATTCTGTCATTTACAGCAAAATAAGGATAATGAAAGGAAATAAAATCCTCAACAATTTAGAAAAAAAGGGTAAATCACCTTTAGCAAAAGTAAAAACATAAAAGTACTTAAGAAATTTAATTATTCCAACAGCTAATTTCTTCAAATAAGAAAACTCTTTCGGGGCCTCCCTGGTGGCGCAGTGGGTTAAGCAACGCAATATGAAGCAAACCGCAGCCACTGCAGCACAAGTTTGATCCCTGCTGCCGGCCAGGGTGGGGACCCACATGGCATGGCAGACCTCTCCTGCTGTGCCCGCTGCTCCCCTCAGCAGTGTACTTCTGTTGATCTGTCTGTTCTGCTCCCCGCTCTCTGTGGTGAATCCTCTCACCCCCACACACCTCTGGCCTGTACCCCAGTGCTTGTATGCATAAGTAATTAATCTTTAAAAAAAGAGAAAACTCTTTCAATGGCTATTTTACTAAAAAGTTGAGAATCGTGTGTTCATCTCCTCTCACATACACATACTTTATAATTACAATGAAACTGGAATATAATATTTCAAAAATGATTTTTTTCCTCATTAGTAAATTCTCAGATGTTAATTACTTCCCAGTCTTATTTTTTTCAACTGTTGATTTGGCTAAAAGTTGATCAGTTTTTCCTATTCTTTGTCACAGATAAAGCATGTATCAACTCTTGCCACGTCTATATTTTTTAAAGAACTATCTGTATATGAAATGATCTTTATAATCCTAAAAATTCTACTAAAAGCAAGCTATAAGTTATTTCAGTAAGGCAGCTAGATTTAAGATCAACATACAAAAAAAAGGCATTCATATATTGAAAGTTCAAAAAATACATTAGGAACAAATTTAGTAAAATTGCAAAACTTACACTCTGAAAACTATAAAACAGCATTGAATGAAATAACAGAAGATTAAGTAAGTGGAAAACAATGTGGGTTCATGAAACAGAAGACAGTATAGTTAAGACTGTAATATTACCCAAATCGACCTATAGATTCAATGCAATACCTATCAGGATCACAGCTAACATCTTTGTAGAAACTGAAAAGCTAATTCTAAAATTTATATGCAATCTCAAGAACCTGGAATAGCCAAAGCTTGAAGAATAAATAGACCTCACACTTCCCAATTCAAAACTTACTGTAAAGCAATTGTAATCAAGAAATATAGATCAACACAGTTGAAAGGCAAGACATAAACTCATGCACTTAGAGTCAACAGCTTTTCAACAAAGGTGCCAAGACCATTCAAAGGAAAGAATAGTTTTTCTCAACAGTTGGTACTGGGACAATTGGAGTCTCAAGAAAAGAATGAAGTTGGATACATACCTCATACTATACTAAAAATTACTTCAAAATGAACTAAAGATCAAATTGTAAGAGACAAAACTTCTAAAGGAATAAGTGTGACCGTAGATTTAGTAATGGATTCTTATACATGACACCAAAATCATGAAAAATATAAAGCAGACAAATTGTACTTTACCAAAAAGCAAAATCTTTGTCTTTCAAAGGATATTACTTAAAAAATTGCATTGCTAAAAAAAGACAACCCACAGAACAAAAGAAAATAATTGGAAACCATGTATCTGATTAAAGACATATAAAGAAAACATAAAAAACTAATATCTCAGTAAAAAACAACCCAATTGAAAATGAGCAGAGTCAACTGTAAATAAAAGGATGAAATACTGTCAATTTATGACAACATGGATGGAGCTAGAGGGCATGATGCTAAAATAAGTCACATAGAAAAGACAAGTGGTGTATGACTTCATTCACATGTGAGACAAAGCAATCCATGACACTGTCATCAGGGAAGTCTTTGGGAACTCTACCACAACAGTAAGGAAAATAAAAGTCAAAATACAACAAATGACTACATCAAACATAAAAGCTTCTACATAGTGAAATACTGTAATTAGAATGAAAACACATCCCACAAATGGGAGAAAAGATTTGCATATTTGACAAGGGGCTAATACCCAAGATCTACAAATGACTCATATAACTCAATTAAAAAAAAAAAAAGAACCCAGTAAAAAAGTGGGCATAAGGGCTAAATAGACATATATACCACCAAAGAAAACATACAAATGGCTACAGACACATGAAAATATGTGTAATATCACTTATCAGGGAAAGCAAAATCAAAACCACAATAAGATACCATCCTCACTGGCCGTTATCAGGAAAAAACAAAAACAACCAAATCAGAAACAGAAACAACAAATGTTGCTGTAAGTGTGGAACAAAAGGAATCCTCTTACACTGTTGTTGGAAATGTAGACCAGAATAGCCCTAATGGAAACAATACGGCAGTTTCTCAAAATATTAAAAATAGATCTACCACATGATCCAACAATTTTACTCCTTATATTTATCCAAAAATGAAAAAACACTAATTTGAAGGGCTAAATGGACTCCTATGTTCACTGTAGCACTATTTAAAATAGCCAAAATAAGAAAACAAGGTAAATGCCCAAGGACAGATGGGTTAAAAAGTTACAGTACAGGCATCTCCCTGGTGGCGTAGGGGATAAGTCTCAGCACTCCTGCTATCACCGCTATAGCCTGAGTTCCATCCCTAGCCAGGGAGCTAACCAACATATGTGGCACAGGAGACCTTTCTTTTCCTTAGAGATTTACTTATTTATTTATGCATACAAGAGCTGGGGTGCAGGCCAGTTGCGGGAGGTGAGAGGATTCACTAGAGACAGAGTGGGGGGCAGAACAGACAGATCGACTGAGATACAAGACTGAAGCGAGCAGCAGGCGTGTCAGGAGAGGTCTGCTGCACCATGTGGGTCACTTCCCTGGCCAGGGATCAAACTTGTGCTGTTGTACTTCAGATGTTTTACAGTGTTGTGCTTAACACGCTGCACCACCAGGAGGCCCCACAGCAGACCTTTCTCTTTCGTCCACTGCTCCCTTTAGCAGTATATTTCAGAAGATCTGCCTATTCTGTTCCCCACTCTGTCTCTGGTGAATCTTCTTACATCCCACACCTCTGGCCTACACCCCAGGTCTTCTAAGTATAAAATAAAAATCTTTGAATTTTATATATGATGGAATAATATTCAGCTAGAAGGAAAAGACAAAATTTTGCCATTTATGATGACATGACTAGAATTAAATTTGATTATGCGAAATGAGATAAGCCAGAGGAAGAAAAAGAAATACTAGGTAATTTTATTCATGTAGAAAACAAAGAAATAAAACAAAGGGACTAGCAAAACTAAACTGAACAAAATCGAATTGAGGCTATTGGAGGGAGGGGAGGAAGATGTGGTAACAAACAAGGGAGGGGCCCAGTGATATATAGTGAAGGAATATGGGTGCTCTGGTGGTGCATGTGGCATGGTGATCTGAAGAGGGGTGAACCCATCCCTTGAATCATACATACACAGTGTTGTAAACCAATGCCACCTCAATAGTAATAAAAAGTTCTTAAAAAAATTTCATTAACACTGAAATAGGACTGTCCTTTAGGCTTTCCTTTTTTATCCTCTGGTATTTGAAATACTATTTAAGCTATAAATGCTTTTGGATATAACAATATATAGTATATATAAGTAGTTGCTTAGAGAATGATATTCTCTAAAAATATTTTCTTTTATTAAATATGAATAAATGGTAGTAACACTGGTTATAATCTCATTTTTAACTTGTTTGCTCTGGAAATTATATATAAGATTTGTGGTTTTAAAGTATTTTCCTAAAATTACCAACATCTTTCTAATGTTAAATAAACTAGAGGTAAACAGAATAAAATTTCATTTTTAACAACTCTTTTAAAAAACCTACTTTCTCTCAGGTTTCTTTTACACTAGTAAAATTGAGGACCCCATCTGACTTTTAAAAATATCTTTTATCTATTGATATTTTACTCTGATAGAAATTAAAACTGAGGAAGTCTTAAAATATTTATTACAAAATTATTTTTATATCATTGATATCTTCAAGGTAAACTTTTTACAGAAATACGGAAGATAGGTAAGTTGACAGACATCACAAGGAAGCAAACAGATAAATTCACAATGTGAAACATTCCTCAAAATAATTCAACCAATTTATTCAAAGTAGAACATGAAAAAAGAAAGTGGGATCAATAGTTCTAGATTAAAAGATATAATTAATAATAGTAGAAATGAAATGATATAAGATAAGAAAATAACTTCTGTGGCCAAAGATGTTTTAAACATTGTAAAAAAAATCTCTGAAACAGGGAAGAATATCTAAATAGGTTAGGGTACTAATGATCAAAAATTACTGTTAATTTTTTTCAGGTTTGCTACGGTTATAGATAAGAAAATCTGAATTTTTTTGAGAAGCATAAAGAAGTATATGGTGGTGAAATGGGGAAATAAAGAGGACAGATTAAGTAAGCAGAGCAAAAATGGTCCTAATACTCAAATTGCATCAAATAAATGGTATTTTACTATTTTTGTCTTTTGTATATATTTGAGCTTTTTCATTGTAAATTCCCCCCCAAAAAATTCACTGGAATTATTTAATTTTTACATAATGTGTGGAAAGCCTATATGTAAAGTAAGTAAATCTCTTAGTGCTTTATGACATAGGCTAACAACTAAGTTTTAGGTTTCCATCGAACAGTTCTAGAAAATAGCTATTTTGGCAGAAGGAACTACCATGTTTAATTCAAACTAGAATAAGGTTTTAATTTATACCATATACCCTGTAGATTTTAATGAATGACTTTATAAACTAATAAATTTTAAGTCACTCAGAAAAAAGTTTGTTAACAAAGTATCTTGATTATTATCTTGTATCTTGATTATTATTAGTATCTGGATTACTTTAATCCAGAAACTAAGCTTTATGGGGGAGAGTTAGATGACGTTAGATGAATAAATGTGTTGAAAAGCAGATAAAATATTTTAAACATAATCTATCTCATAATAAAGGCTTAAATGAAGTCAAAGAGAGTCCATGATGCTTCTTTATCTTTTTCTTCACTCTCACTACATCATGAGCAATAAAAATACCTCAACTCTCTTCCCCAATAACCTCAATATATTTTCTACTTTTGTTCCCTTTTGCATTGTTGATGTTATCCAGCTTGGGATTCTTTGCCAAATGTGACCCAAACTAACCAATCATTAAGGGGGAGACTTACGCTAGTCACTCGACGGTAGATCTGCGCAGCATTTTGGCATTCTGAGTAAGGGTATTCAGACGTAGCCATCTCAAGCATGCACATCCCAAAAGCATAAACATCAACAGATTCATCATACTTCTCCTCATACATCTCAGGGGCCATGAACTCTGGGGTACCTAAATTAAAAGAACGATTGAACTCAATGTGAGAGGAAGTTGCAGTCATTACTGTGGGTGAAGGGGGACACACACAGAGGTTGACCTGTGAGAGAGAAAAAAGTGGATGGTGAGAAAAAGAGAGACAAAGGGGTGAGGGGTGGTGGGGGAAAGGAAGGAAATCTTTTTAGTCAGGTTGCTCCATCAAATACCTTATAGATGTTCCACTGCAAGGTCTTTATAAGAAAACTGGTATAGAGTCAAGTGTCTATTTATATAAATTCCTGTATAAGGCATAAACTGATATAATTCATATTGAAAACAAACAGAAAGAAAAAGTAAGAGACTAGTAAAGAATAAAGATCATAAAACGGCAACTATTTGGAAGATAGACTGATAGGTGAAAAACGAACAAAATACTTGTCTGCCCCCTACAGGATGGTAGTTGTTAGTTTTTCATTTATAGCTAGCCATTTGCTATTGACACTATGATTAGTTTCACTTTTAAGGAGGCCTTGCAATGAAATACCCATATTTAATGTTTTTTAAAGGTAATAAAGTATGATTGTCTATCAAGGCCACTCACCAGAGCCCTTTTCTTCACATACTTATCATCCCACCTGCAGAACACAAATAAGCCTACTATACATACAAGGAATATAGTGAAGGACACCCTACAGGCAAAAACAAAATCATACATTCACAAATAAAGTCAACTACAGACTGAGTTACAAGTATAAAGTATATGTTTCCACAGGTTGTTCAATATTTTCAAAGAAAATGGATAACTCAAGTTGAAGGACATTTCTAAGAACAGTTTTGCATACTATGACTTAACAAAGAAACAAAAAACTTGAGCCAGAGATTTTTAAGATATTAATGACATCAAAGAAATGTTTCCTCTAAAGGAGGTAAAAAGGAAATTCTGCTTGAAAGAACTCCTCTCCCATTCTTCTTGTTAATCTATGTAAGAAGATGTAAAAACAGCATTCCAAATTCAAGTTGCACAACAGTCCAATGATTCCCTACTTTATAAGATATGCAAATTATTGATGTACCATTCTTTTCTTATTAATTGACAGGATTCTTGGTCACTTAAAAACTTCTTTTATTGTCATTATCACTTTTGGAGCAGAATAAAATAAAAAATTCAAGTTTTCAAAATCTTTATATCCCATTCAAGGTCTGATAGCTTACCAAAACAAGCATTAATTATTATCCCAGCTCCAGTATGACTGGTGACTCTCAATGGGGTAGTTTTGTGATGCAGGTGATATTCAGAGCTATTTCTGGTTATAAAACATGGGACTGCTACTGGCATCTAGTGATTAGAGGCCAGGAACGTAAACAAGTAATTTTACAATGCACAAGATAGCCCTTACGATAGGATTTTCCATTCAAATTAGTAATACTGAGGCTGAAAATCCTGTTTATCATAACTTTGGAAGGGGAATAAGAAAAAAGTTAATAAAGTCAAGCTTTCAGAATGAACTGTGACATCTTCTACATTCTACAATAAAGTTTTAACAAACATTTAAAAATATATATATATTTAAATTATATATATGTATCTCCAACATACTTATTTTGGAAACTAAACTTCATAATTAATCTAATTTCTTTATGGAGAAAGTAATACATTATATTGTGTATATATGTACATAATACTAAGTATCAACCGAATAATCCAGTAAGACTGATAGTTACATAGGATTCTGTCAACAAAGTTCACCTCTTCATTTAACTTTACAGAATATCATTAGTCTTCAAGGTGATTCTAGAAGCATAAAGCCACATCTCATAAATAGAATTCATCATTTCGTGGGTTTAAGTTGTGGATTTCTGATGGTTTATTTCATGTAATAAATGCTCTGAAAAAACCAGGTTCTAAATAAAAGTAATGTCAGAAAGCCTAAGGCTACCAGGTACATCTGAAACATACCTATCACACTCTTGGCGAAAGAAGCCCGCTTCAGGGTTGCCAGACCTAGGTCTCCAATCTTGACTGAGCCGGTAGGGCCGGTGATAAAGATGTTGTCACATTTAAGATCTCGGTGAATAATAGGTGGAGTCCGAGTATGAAGAAATTGAAGTCCTTTAAGGATCTGACGGCACCAGCTTCTTAGAACTTTGATCTTCATCACCTTAAACCTTTTCAGGTACCTAGAAAAAGGCAAGGTATACCAAACAGGTTATTATCAATGATACGAGTTTATTTCTCTTAAGAATTTCATTGAATTGTAGCATATCTGAGATGGGAATGTCAAATTTAGAATACTAAGACTCAATAACCTTAAAGATTACTTATTTAGTAAAGTTAAAGGGGACAGAAAAAGAAGTGGTTGTTAAAAGAGTTTTGGTAATATATAAAAAAAGAATTACTTAAAATTAGGCTACCTCTGAAGTCATTTAAAAGTTAAGAGGTAGATACTGATATCTGATACATGGGTGAGCAAATCTTACTGAACTGATCTAATGATAAATTCTAGTGAAAAACAGAACAACCTCTTCAAGGCTCTAGAGATCCCAAAAAAAGGTCATAAATTATAAGGGAGTCCATGTGAGAAAAGAAGAGTTAGCATGTATATTGTAAAGATAGCAAGAATTTCCTGCTCTCTAGACCCTTTCAGCTGAGGGCAGGCTAAGTCTACACAGGGCAACTCAAACCTGAATAGAAATTTGTAGCCTTATTGTCTGAAAAATATGAGGACTAAGTTCAGGGTGATCACAGCATGTAGAATAATACTGTCCAACAGACTTTCCTGCAATGATAACTCTGTACAAGATATAATAACCAAATGAGACTGTATTTAATTATAGAAATTAAAATAAAAAATTCCATTTCCCAGTTGCACAATGCTCAGCAGTCACACATGACAACAGGCTACCATTTTCAATGGTGCTGATTAAAGAACATTACCATCACCGTAAAAGTTCACTGCACAGAGATCTAGAGAGCAGAAGAGGGAAATCCCAGAAAGGAGGTACAAGAGAATGCCAAATACTACATAGTTACTTTCCCCAAATCTCTGAAATACACATATGAGAAATAAATTGCAAGTAACTCAGCTAATGCTAAAAGAACAGAACAGAGATTTCTTATGCTATCCAGTACAGAAAAAATATAGTATGGGGACAGAACTCAGATGCATATTTTATCTGAAAATATTTAGTGATAAAAATGAAGATCATTAAAATGTAAATATGAAAGGTTAAATTTTTTTGTTACTATCTTTACAGTATACATGACTACTTAAAGGAAAATTTATAACACTACATTATAGGTTTTATACAATACATAAATGTAATGAAAATTATAGTATAAAAAGCAAGATTTAAAGATAAATGAAAATGTAATTGTGCAAAGTTCCTTTGTTTTATATTAAATTATGCAGTATCACCCTAAGTATACTGTGAAAAGTTAATATAAAAGCAGTCTCTAGAGAAACTGGTTAAACACACACACATAATTTATCTAAAATGTTAGTAAGAAATTAAAATGAAACTACTTCATTTGGGTAATTAAATGACTGTCAAAACTCACTGAATGATAACACTTATGATTTGTGCTTTTATTTTATATAAATTTTACTGTAAAGGAAAAGAGCATATAATTATTGGAACTTTAATGAAATCTACTAAAAATGTCTATTGTGAAACATACATGTCTGCAACTTATTTTGGAATAAATAAAACTAAGATATTAATAGCGGGGATGACTGTGAATACATGTGGGTAAAGCAAACAGAGCAAAAGTGCATAATTATAGAATATAGGCAAGTAGTATACATTCATTCTATTTTAAACTTTTCTGTACAACTGAAAATTTATATAATAAAATGCTGGAGAAAAGCTGAGATCAGCTTGTGAATATAAAATGATGAAATCTATAAAATATGGGTTATTACATTTTAATTTGTGTTTTATAGTCTTAATTTATTTAGAATTTTCTATGTGGGGAATTAAGGCATCTGTAAACAGGGGCACTATTATTTCCTCCTTTCTAATCTTTATACCTTTTACTAGTTTTCTGCTGTTTTTGCAATAGTTTGCAATGGTTGGGCCCCTAGAACAATACATGATTATAAATGGTGAAAACAGTCAACCTTGTTTTGTTCCTCATCTCCGGGGGAAATGATTAAGTATGACAAAATCTGAACTTTTTCATGGTTGCTCTTTATCTGTTTGAAAATGTTCCCCAGTATTCCTAGCTTGCTGAGTTTTTAGTCCATGAACAGAAGCAGAATAGTCAAATACTTTCCCCACATATATTGAACTGGTCACATGATTTTCTTCTTTATCCTATTAATATATGAAGATCTGTATCATTCATTGTTAAGCCAACTTTACAATCCTGGAATAAACCCTATTTGGTAGTGGTGTATTGTGACTGCTGGATTCAATTTGCTAATATTTTTCTAAGAATTTCTGCATCTACTTAAGAGAAACAAACTTTTTATATGTTCAAACCAGTGAAAACTGAGAATTCAGAAATAAGCCCATACACCTACGTTTTATTTTTTTTGACTGAAACACACTGCTGAGGGGAGCAGCGGGCAAGGCAGGAGAGGTCTGCTGCACCATGTGGGTCTCCTCCCTGGTCGGAGGCAGGGATCGAACTCCTGCTGCAGTAGTTGTGGTTTGCTTCATAGCGCATTGCTTAACCCACTGAGCCACCAGGGAGATCACTACCTACGTCTTAATGGCTACCATAATATAATATCATCAGTCAACCAAGAATTTCATGTCCAGCAAAATTATCCTTCAGAAATGGAGAAACTAAGTCTTCTCCTTGTGGGGCCTCCCTGGTGGCCAGTCCCAGTGCTATCAAGCTACAGCCAGACACTACAGCATGAGTTGAATCCCTGGACAGGGAGTTAACCCCCATGAAGCAGCAGACCTCTCCTGTATTGCCCACTGCTCCTCTCAGCAGTGTATTTCAGTAGATGCACCTGTTCTGCTCCCCATTCTGTCTCTGTTAAATCCTCTCACCCCCTGCAGCTCTGGCCTATGCTCCAATTCTTGTATGCAAAAATAAAAAAAAATATATATTTTTTTAAAGACTTTTCCTGATAAAAACTGATAGTTTTTTTCTTAGTATACCTGATCTATAGTAACTGCTAAAGAAAGTCCATAGGCTGAAATGACTACTATCACTAGATAGTAAGGTGAAGCCAAAGATGAAATAAAATCTCTAGTAATTAAAGGTGACTATATAGCTAAATACACACACACACACAAAATCAGTATTAACATTTTTGTTTTGTAATTCCTCTGTTAATGGGAACACAATGTATCAAATAGCAATATGAATACTATTACTGGTAAGTTGCCATGAATTCAAGCCATACAGTTACAAACTTATAATGCTAATAGAATTTCCCAAGGTAACAACTAAGAAAATATCTAAAATATATATACAAAGGAAATGAGGTAGGTATCAAAATGGCATATTACAAAAATCAAGTAAATAGAAAAGAAAGCATAATGAAAATGAAGAACAAAAAGGTTTTAAGACATAAAAAACTCAGTAAAAAAAATAGAAGTGATTCCTTATGAATAATTACTTCAAAAGAACAGATTAAATTCTCTAACAAAAAAATGCTGACAAAAGATTCACTTAAATTTAAAGATACAAACAGACTGAAAATGAAAGGACAGGAAAAGATATTCCTATATATTATTACATGCAAATAAATAGCAACCAAAGGAAGTGAGATGACTATAGTAATAACAGACTGAGTCAAAATGATAAAAGATTGAAAAGTGAGATAAAGACTATATATTGATAAGAGAATCATATACATCAAAGAACAGAGTTTGCACATACATAAAACACATACTGACAGCACTGAAGGGAGTAATAGAGTGCCACAGAAATAGTTGGAGACCTGAATATCACACTTTTAATAATAAAGAATCTAGACAGAAGATAATTAAGAATTAATAATACTGTAAGCCACTTAGATACCCAACAAAAGCTGAAATCCTATTTTTAAGTGCACACGGAATATTCACTTGAGAAACCTCTCAACAAAGAAAAGTCCAGGACTCATAGAAAAAAAAGAGAAAAACACTTCATAAATCCTTCTGTGAAGCTAATATTGCCTTGGTACCAAAGATACTATAGGAAAACAAAGTTACATACCAATATCATGCACTGATGAAGTTACAAAAATCTTCAAAAACATGTTAGTTAACTGAATCCAACAGCATACCAAAGATTTATCCATGACAATTGGACTTATCCATGAAATGCAAGAATAGATCAATATAAGATAATCAACCCAATACACCACACACATAAACAAAACAAAGGGGGAACATATGGTCACTTCAGTTGATCCAGAAAAAGTATTAGACAAACTTCAACACCATTCTATGATAATTCTCAAGCTAGGCAGAGAACTTATTCAATAAGAAAGAGTATCTATGGGCTCTCTTTGCCCCTCCCAGGTACCATATATCTATGAGTCTTTACCCTTTTTTTTCTAAATAAACTTTTTTTTTAATTTCCAAGGGGAAAAAAAAAAGAATATCTATGAAAAACTCACAACATATTCAACAGTAAGCTGAAAGTTTTCCAGGTAAGATTAGGGCTAAGACAAAGATAATCATTACTATTTAACATACTATTATAGAAAAACAATATATCACAATTAGGTAAGAGAAATAAAGGCATCCAACCTGGAAAGTAAACAAATAAAACATGTTCCTATACATAGAAAATGGCAAAGAACATGAACACACACACGTTAATTAAAAATTCCACAAAATATACCAGATCAACACACAATAGTCAGTTGTATTATATACCCCAAACAATTAAAAGCTTAAAAAGGAAATGAACAGTTCTATTGTGAAATGTAAAATTTAGCCAAGGAAGTGAAAATTTTTAAAATGAAAACTAGAAAACACCATAGAAAGAAATTAAAGATAACCTCAATAGAATGGAAAAACACCTCTTGTTTTTACTCAAAGGGACCTTCAAATTCAAATTTTATGGATAGATTTGAGTATAACTACAGATACAATCAAATTTTACCAGTGTTTTTACAAAAATGGAAAGCTCAAGTTCATACGGATTATAAGGGGCCTTAAATAGCCAAATATGTGTAGATAGATAGATAGATAGATAGATAGATAGATAGATAGATAGATAGACAGACAGACAGACAGACAGACAAAATCAGAAAACTCACATATCCTAATCTGAAGACATTTTAAAGCTATGTGCCACATTCACTGTTGGTCAGAGCCAGAGCTAGGAGTAGAACTCACAGCAGATATTCTAAGGCTAGTAGCTCTTTCTACTACACCTTCTTGCTACCTTGGTGTTTGAGACACTGAACCAAACAATGACAAGAAAAAATATCTTTAAATTTAAAAAGAAAAATGCCTAAGAAATTAGATCACAAGCAATTAAAGAGTAACTGGTGTGGGAAGAGAGCATGAGAAATAACTGGTAAATGGTTACAGGGTGTCCCGAGGTTATAAAAATGTTCAGGAACTTGATAGATATGGTGGTTACACAACAATGTGTCACTGAATTATATACTTTAAAAAAGCTTATTTTATGTGATGTGAATTTCATCTCAATTTTTAAAATGTCTAAATTTTTTTCTACCTCCTGAACCAAATTTTCTTATCCATGTCTTCCCCATCATCTTTTTTAGATACCAGGTTTTTATTTATCTCAATTTAAGTATTTATCCATATGTGGAACAAAGGTAGAAAGAAAAAAAAAAGCAGGTGTCTCTCTTCCTGTTGCTCCACTTACACCCAAATGCTACCAATGTTCCCAATTGTTCTATATTCTTCTAGGTATGAACTTGTAACCAATTCAGTATAAAAATGTCCCTGGGAGTCTCTGCTGGGTTCTGAACCAATTACAATGTCCATTCCTTGGCTTGGTACTCTAACATCATGCAGGGAGTATTAGATTTACATTATAAAGTCATCAACATACAAACATGGCTAAAATTCCTATTTTTCATTGTAAATTCTCCTCTCTCATCCAAAATCCTGGGCAGAGGGGCAAAACTCCTTATAGCTTTCACTGGTGGAGGTGCAATTTTCCCTTTTCACATATAATTTAGTTTTTCATACAATTAAATTCCAGTTCCCTTCTCTAATGAGACATAAAGTTCTTTTGTCCTTGCATGAACAATAAAATTCTAACCCTATATCTAGAGTGAGATCCTAATAGATTGTTTTAGCCTCAAGTTACTTTTTTGCCTTTTATCTAGGTTACTTTTTCTTTGAAGCTTGGATAATATTGAAAAAAAATGTTTATATTCCATATTTTAAACTATTTGACTGTTGGTCAGAGGAGGCCCTTTCAGAAGGGGTTAGCGTACTTAATTACCCAAAGGCTTTCAATGTAATTTTCAAAATTAGGATACTCTTGTTGAATGTATAACTGATAGACTTTTGACAAACCACTGAGAATCCAAATCACTGAAAAGAGTTTGAAGATGGAGAACTACTAACATACAATTTATTTAAATATTTTTCAAATTTTAGGCATAGTGTTAGGGAGCACAATCTAATGAAAGAAACAGATTTGTGAATAATAAACCCAGACGATGATGAAAACAGCATTGGCATAAACATAGTTAGAGAAGTTGGATGAGAAAAAGGAAAATTTGTAAAAGGGGGAATAATCTACTGTCTTTTTACTGTGCTAATCTTGAGCATCCAAGGGCACATGTAAGTGACTACATCTAAGAGGTACAAAACTATGTTTCAAAAGTCTGAGATGAGAGAGAGAGAGACAAAGAGATAGAGAGAAAGAGTTTAAAAAAAAAAAAAAGCCTGGGGTTAACAGGCTCAGCAGTATTAACTAAATAAATTAATAAAGAATAAATACCACAGATAAATTTTTTTTAATACAATTCCTCCACAATAAAAAATTCACACATAATTTGCAATAGTTTTCTGAGTAAAAACAGATACTTGACGAGACCTGGATTCCAAAGGCGTAGTCTAGCTCTTAACTAATACTTAAGAGAACTGGGAATTTCTGCATTTAACCTATCTGTGTTCCTGAAAGGTAAGATAGATCTAGCTGTTTTGGCTTCAATTTATGATGCTGTGGGAATGGAAGTATAAGTATTTTTTATGATAACTCCTGCATATGATTTTATTTGATATTATAGGTGCAGATGTAGCTAAAATCACTCAATATAAGGAGTTAATATATAAACAGCTAAATTTTCTCCATGAGCTTCAACCTCATTTTAACCACTAGAGGGCTACCTTGTCATCTGATAGCTGATCCCCTACCACTCAATTTTCGGAAGAACAATCACTGAGATAAAACAACTAGGTTTAGTTTGCAATAACTTTTCATTTGAACACTTAACCAATAAATAATTATCAGGTCACTTTATATACCAGATACATACCAGAGGACTTTATGAACAAGAAAATGTGCTAATATACTAACAAAGAAATTGTTCCCGCTTTAGCATGCTAGGCAAAAAATGATTTTGATAAAGCCTGAAATAAGAAAAATCAAGTTATCTCCCACTCCTAGGTCATCTTTATAGTAGTGAGCGTCTTACGTTTTAAGTGTTCCTGATGTCATCAGTTCAGTCACTAAAACGATACATTTCTTTCCTTTTACTGTAGATTCCCAGGAATCATAGAATCGAACAATATTGGGGTGTTGAAGACCCTTTAACATTTCAGCCTCTTCCTTAAATCTCTGCCGCTCAGATTTTGTTAACTTTCGGTCCTAAAATAAAAAACAAAAGCAGAATGTCATTTAAATGATAAAAAAACAATGAAATCACACATTTGGCTGCTAAACATACTGTAAAAACAAGAACAATGTAACACTAAATCACTACTAACAGTTAAGTAGTCTGTCACCATGCAAACAGGCTAATGTGTATTTAAAAAATCTCTGGGTTACAAGGCCATACCTGAGATTATTTCTGTATCTTTATTGCTAATATATGCCTCAGATACATTATAGTTTGTAGGTACAGTTAACTTACCATATCCAAATAAGATATCTATTGCTAAACATGCAATTTAATAACATGGATCAGTATGGGCTTTGGAGGTGGAAAGATTTAATGGTAAATTCCAGTTCTGTCTGTGCTTGGATTAGAATTCCCTTTATGAATATATATACCTTTACCTCACAGGATTATAGTAAGAATTAAATAACCTACTAGGTTTATTTGAGATGAAGTGTGGAAAAGTACTTATGATTTGGTATTCTTCCCTTGGCAATGTCCTATATATGTGTGTACATGTATATATATTTTAAACTGTACTAGAGATTAAAAAGGAAACCATCTCTACCCTTTTTATATCCTGTCAAAGCAAGAAATACATATTTTAATGAAATATTTCAGGTATACAATAATGTGCTCCTCATATAGTTAAATAATATTATAACCTAAAACACCCTAAATAACTGATTGTCCCTCCCATCTGATAATACTAATTGCTCTTAAGAGAGTAAATGGGTATAGTCCCTTTAAAAAGCCATTTGTTAATACCTATGAAAATCAAAGATGCCTTTATTCTATGATCCAACAATGTTACTATCAGCTGTTACATCCTAATAAGTGTTCTTAAAATACTTTTTGTCTCTTTTGAAGGTTAGTAAAGGCTAGAGTAATTAAGTCCATAATAAAATATATAGGATTACAAAGGAAAATAATTACAATGAAAGAGTTATTAAAATTTTTTAAATTATGATAAATATATAATGATACAATATACATTACTAAGGTGTCCTAATAACTGGAAGAACTTCTAGCTATCATAATTTCAAAGTAATGAATAGCATAAACGACGATGTGAGATATCTACAAATACTGTATGTGATACAGAAATAGCCAGGTCTGCTGGTGATAAAAATCATAGGAATACTGAATGCTATTAGTTGTATACATTCATTTTTCAACTTAAGATTAATAAAAAATATTTATTTTCACACCAGTTCATAAACCTTTCTTAAGGAAGTTTGTGGCTCCCATGTGAGCAATCTCTAGTCTGTGAGACTCTTAAATATTGTCCAAGACGACTAACACTGGAATTAGATTCCAGTACTATGGTAGCAGAAAATGCAAACAGATTAAAGATTATCAGTAGAAGAATATATAAATTGTAATATATTCAGAGAAAGGATAACAGCACACCGATGATAATGAACTAGGCTAAGTTAAAATAATATGGTAGCTATCTTGTAATGTTCCCATCATGGGTGATCTTAAACAGTGCAAAAGCAAGTTTCCAAACCTTATTCTTTTATTGGTTTTATGAGTTACAAATATCTTCTCAACCTGTGGTATTTTCACCTTATGTTTTTTGATTTACAGATATTTTTATTTCACAGTAGTTCATTAGCTACCTTTTACTTGTACTAGATACTTTATTCCAAACAGAGGCCATAATTTTTCTTTTTTATTTCCTCATTTAAAATATAACTTGTTGGCCACACCCATTGATATTTGTTGGAAATTAATTTAGCTGGGTAAAAGGAGTGGCTGTGACTTATTTTTATATCAACCAATTACCTCAATACCTCTTGATAATCAGTTTTTCCCATATAAGTTCTATTTCTGGAGTCTATATTCTATTCTAAATCATCTAACCCTGCAATTTCTTAGTTGCTGGTAGTTTAAAAATAATCCATACCCAATAGGATTGAACTTCCTGCAATACCTCCAAAACTTTATATCTTTTAAATTTATTTAAAAGCTTGTTTTTTCTAATGAGATGACTTATTTTTAGAAAGTGGAAATTAAGTCAACCAAAACTATCAGATTATCAAGAACTAAAACTAAAGGCACATTACTTGAGACAGTATAGATATGTAATGTCCTGTAACACTCCTTTTTCTTAAATAGCATATATTAATTTTTTAAACTCTTCTGTGCTACAATCATCCACAAAGCGACATACTATGTCCAGAAAGATTCAGTTTCCTAGTAGTGGAACTATTTCATAATTATTCTCCTAAGACATCCCTTTCCCAAAGTACAGAGAGCATAAGGACAAATCAAAGTATCTGGAGCCAGATGATTGAGAAAGATAGCATTTGTTACTTGTCATTTAGTTTTTAATTGCAATGCATTTTCATTTCTTGAAGTTTTTTTTATCAAACCAACCATTCACTATCCTCTTCAACACGATCTTGGTATTTTTGTTCTTTTAATTTTTATTTTTAGTCTTTTGATTCTATTAAAATAACTTTAGAGCTCAATTCAATACTATCTGAGTTATGGGGGATCTACTTTGCATATTATTTTGGCTGCTGATATTCACTCATGGTAGTATATTTCTGCATGTCATCTGCAATACAGAATAATAAGGTTATCTTAAACTGTGATTTGTCTGTGGGAATATCCTCAGCAGTTGGTGTAACCTAGGGATATTACTACTCTAGGTTAAGACTCCATGTCATCAGCTCAAATTTGAATCTCAGATATTTGTGAATGTAGATTCTTTTATAAATTCTCAGGGTAAATTTTTTTTTTTCAGCTGACCTAGAGATAATTGTTTTTTTTCCTGTCTGAAAACTCAATTTTTCTCTGGTATGTCTTTCATTAAAGGTGTAAATTTTCAAGGATCAACTTATTGGTCTCAGTTCCAATACCTGCTTGGGCTTAACATTTCAGCTAGTCTCAGATAAAACTGTAAAATCATGCCTCTTAGTTTTAAAAGATTGGCCATTGTCCCAGAAAAGTCCAGTGTCAATCTATACTTTTTCTACTTTGGTTTTTAGTTTCTTCTTAGTTTTCAAACCTTAGAGATATACTTACATTCTTACTTGCTCGCTATGCATTTAAAAGGAGGGTTTTTGCTTTTCTTTTAATCAAACTTATATAAATACCTGGTATTTTACAGTGGGAAGAAGTATTTTTTCCCCCCACCTTATTTGGCTTTCCATGTATTAACAATAAGATATCTCATTATATGTTTTTAAAATCAATACATGTGCAAATGTCTCTCACTTAAAGAAAATTAAGTCTCTCACTTAAAATTCACTTTAAAATCAATACATACACATGTATTGATTTTATTTTCATTTTATTTAATTGATTTTATTTAAAACAGAAATTATTTTACATATCTATTGTAAATTTTTATCTTCCCTGATGATTTATATGAAGGGTCTGGAAGCCTTTCTTAATCTCAAGATTTTAGAAATACAGTTCCAGGAATATAGATTATCAAGTAAATAGGGCGAAAAACCCAAACAAATCATTTGGTGCTTTTTTCCAAATAATTTGTCAACTGACTGCTGGTGGGAATGCAAGCTGGTCCAACCATTATAGAAAGCAGTATGGCGGTTCCTCAGTCTACTAAGAATGGAACTTCCATATGATCCAGCAATCCCACTCCTAGGAATATACCCAAAAGACACAAAAACTCT